>APFE031514341.1:0-42588 GCA_000404065.3 Pinus taeda | reverse complement strand
GCGATAATATATTAAATCATATTGCAATGGTGTAGTCGGGTCCGCATACATATCACTATCGCAGTTTTAACGTGACAAAGGCTTAAAACACTGCAATACATAGCTCCCGATATGGCGAAAACGATATATCATTAGGGCGCGATATAATAGGACCATCGGGTCCGCAACTGTATATCGCAATTGGAGGTTTCGGGGGTGACAGCCCTTTGAGACTAGCGACACAGCGGATGCAATATTACATTAGGGCAGTTTATAATGGAGTCGCGGGTCCGTGTTATTATCGCATCTATATAATATATATACTCCTCCGTTCTTAACTTTGGTTAATGTAGACTTACCCCATAACCCTTTATACCCTTTAATTCTATTATAACCCTCATATAATGGGAATATACACAAACACACGGGAACTTGCATTTTCTGCTTTTCCATAGCCTTGGCGCATTTATCGATGCTTACCTTTATTAGGCTCATTCTCCACCGTAGATTAACTCGCGCTAGATCCAATGGCTTGCATGAATTTCGGGTGAGCAATTTGCAAGGGAAATAACCACCCGAAAAAATGGTTCTCTCTCCACCCTCATGCTACGTGTCGCTCGATTAATGGAATCAGGGGCTCTCCTCTAAATACCACTTACCGCCTAGCGTCCGCCCGAAAACCACTACCACTGTTACAAATCTGCCTTTTGGAATATAACCACGTGCATTCACTTTGACTTTAACCCCATATTATATACTTCAACCCAATATATGTGGTTATATACTTTAACCCGATAAATACTCCTCCGCTCTTTTTTGGTCTGATATGACTCCGCGATGGCTTCCGATGCACTGCGCCAACAGCTCTTCTCTAATATTCCTCTGATATCGCATGATATGGCTCCTCTGTTAACTGCTCTTCCGCTGGCTTCTCCTCCTGATGCATGTTCCTCTTCTGATGGCTTCCCTGATAGCTTTGCTCCTTGGCTTCTTGCTCCTGTTTCTTCATGGATCTGCTCTGCTTCTCCTTGGCTTCTTGCTCATGTTTCTTCATGGATCTGCTCTGCTTCTCCTTGGCTTCATATCATCATTTAGTATCCTAGAATATTGCCATATTGACATACCCCTGTTGCTTCATGGATCTGCTCTACTTGGCTTCACATCATTGTTTACTGTCCAGAATATTGCCATATTGACATCAATGACAACTTAGATTAACAGACATTTACTACAAAACAAATGTATGGCCTGGTATTTACTAGATACATCAAGGACCCAATCAATTGTCTGTAGCAAACCGGATCTACTGGACTAGACTCTGAACTCCTCAACCTTTTCAAATTTGAAATCATAGGAGTCATCATAGGCTTGCAATCCATCATGCCAAATTTCTGAAGCATCTTGATCACATTTTTACCTTGACCAAAATATATCTCTCTCGGCTTCTGCCACACCTCTAGTCCCAAGTAATAATGCATAATTCCAAGATCCTTCGTATCGAACTCGATTGCTAACTGCTTCTTGTATTCCTAAATCCAATGATCTACTCCTATGACTAGTAGATCATCCATATATAGGAGTATAATAATTGGTTCTTCCTGGACCACATTGATATATAGGTTTGGATCTACAGTACTCTTGGTAAAACCAAGTCGCAGGAGGTATCCATCCATCCTTGCAGACCATGCTCTCAGAGCTTGCTTTAAGCCATATAGAGCCTTCTTTAATCTGCGAACATGAGTTTCCCTCTGATTTATTTCAAATCCTTGAGGTTGCTCAATGTAGACCTCCTCATCAATAGTCCCATTCGGGAAAGTTGTCTTGACATCTATTTCATGGATGTTCCATCCCATATAAGCAATCAACGAAACAAGTGATCTTATTGTTGTATACCTAGTTGTGGGAGCAAAGTTTTCCTCAAATCAATCCCTTCTTTTTGTGAGAAGGCCCTTGCTACAAACCTTGCTTTGTATTTGTCGATGCTCCCATCTACAGCATGCTTTATCTTATAAATCCATTTTGAAGTGACTATCGATTTGTCACTTGGCCTAGGGACAATCTCCCATACATCATTTTTCATTATGGACTAGTATTCTTCCTACATTGCATTCCTCCATTCTTGATGCTCCGTTGCATCCTCAGAGGAAGGTTCAGCCTCAATCAACTTAGTCATGTATGTAGCGTATCCAGAATACCTCTTTGGTCTATTACTTTCCCTGGATGTCCCTGATGTTGTATGTCTTTCTGCCTCTTGAAGAGTAGTTTTCAACCAAGCAGGCCTCTTCCGATTTTCTGGAACAAATACTTGTTGTATAAGCTCATAGGGACCTTCAATATCTTCTTAAGATAGTCCTGGTTCTTGACCATCATTTTCCCTAGAGATATCCTCAAAGATAGGAACTTCTTCTTCATCAAAGTCAACTAGAACATCGTTCGATTTCTTGTAAGTTATGTTTTCATCAAAGATGACATCTCTGCTTACCTCAATTCAACGATCCTCCATGATATAGATTTTATATGCTTTAGATGAAGCATTATACTGAACTGTGTTTAGAAACGCAAATGAATCAGTGAGACGAAAAACCTCCAAAGATGAAATTTGTCGCCAAAATAATAGGCTTACCTAGGTTGTTACATACATACACGGTCTTACCAGCATCATTTACATTACAAATTTGCAGGATGTGTTTACAATGACTCAAAAACTGATGGCTGAAGATCTTGATCCTTTGAAAAATATGGTACAACTACTTCCTCAGAACTTTGACAAAATGTGTGCAACAAGACCAACTACAAGAGTTGGGAGAATAATGTCCGATAAAGAAATGACCACCATAGTGCTCAATGCACTTCCAAAGGAATGGGGAAACTTCACATCTAGCATCTTTGGAAAGAAAGAAGCCACCCCATTCAGTGAACTTTGGTCATTGTGTAAAATTGAAGAAACCATGATGAAAGCAAAAAGCAATGTGGGACCAAGAGAACAAGTTTAAGCATTTGTTATCATGGCTAAAAGAAAAGGAAAATTTGGGAAATCTGATCCTCATAAAAAGAAGAAGAATATGTCAAAAGTCCAATGTTATGGTTGTCAAGAATATGGGCACTACAAGAGAGATTGTGTGAAGTTCAAGAACAACAAGAGGAAAGAAACAATGACGCCCATATCACCAAAGAAGTGGAAGAACTTGATGAGAAGAAATCCAAAGGCATGGGTCTTCACTATTAGGGTTTCTCCAATGCATAGCAAGGAGAAGTAGGAGGTTAAAGATCTCCACCATGGCAATCAAGATGAGAAGTATTAAGACGAGATGCATCTTAGTAAAATATGGCATCATACTAGAAGCATATTGTTAAAGCAAGAGCTCATGACATCATTAGAGAAGCTTGAAAGAATCGTTGAAGTAAAAGTCTACAGAGATGTAGCAGTTATCATATAAAGGAAGTACCTCTTGGCAACCTCATTAAAATCATATATAGTACATATGATTGAAAGAAAGTCATCTAGCATAATAGAAGGAATCCATCATACATCGTCATCTTGAGAAAGTAGCATTTGTCGAATGAGGATAATCAAGATCCTCTGTTGGAATCTTCACTAGAAGGCTCACCTCTACTTGGAAGAAGCAAGTGTCTCGCTGATCATTCCACCTTGTGTGGATACATTGTTTAGAAGGATGATGGTATGGTGACAAAGGAGTGCAACAAGTCAAGATGGTTGAAGTACTCTCAATCACGGAAAGGAAGTTGTTGAAGGAAGTCTAAATGACCAAAAGGAGAAAAGAGGTATGTATATATTTGATAGATCAAGTCATGTCATCATATATTTGTAGATAGCATGGGTAAATGCCCTACCTCGTGAGCATGATCAAGGATCTCTTCTTTTGAAAAGATACATGAAGGCATGGCTCACATATTGATAAGATGAAATCAACATAATATGTCATATGGAATATGAGGTAGTTGACAAAGATGAAGGAACTATGTATGGAAAGTTCCTGGGAAACAATATGTGAAGAAAGAAAGGGAAGATCATGGAAGATGTAACTACGGTCACAGGAAGTCAACATTCGATGACTAGAAGGATTGATCATGACATCTCCATAGAGAAGAAGACCGTGATAAAGTCTGTAAAGAAAGGGGACCCTTGACATATGAAGTCTTGGAGATGTGTTTATGAATGTGCAGGATGATGCAGGCAAGCAAATGTCATGATGAAAGGCCATCACAAAAGCTTTGATTTGATGTTCATTTTTTTATTTTGAACAGCATTTGGATGGATTAATATAGGGCTACCGAAAGAGGGTTGTAGATGTCACCTACAACTAGTACTCGTGGTTGAATGAAAGATCCTAAGGGAAGCATAACTTCGAAGTTTGGGCCTCTCTCTCTCTTGTGTCAGGGTTTCTACAATTTCTGGGCAAGACAAAATTCTAAAGCTGCTAGGTCGAAATTCTGAAGCTGCAAGGTCGAAGCTGTGAAGTTGCCTCTAGGGCGAAGTTGTGAAGTTGCAAGGTTGAAGTTGTAAAGCTGCAAGGTCGAAGTTGTGAAGCTGCATCAAGGTCAAAGTTGTGAATCTACTGGGTCGAAGTTGCAGAAATTGTTATTAGGGGTCAAAGTTGTTGAAGAAGTTGCTGGAAGTTGTGCAAATCAAGAAGGAAGGTTGACTTGGTCTTTGAAGGTCTTGGTCAAGGGTCATAGGTCTTGGAATTTATCAGTTGAAGATTCTATAAGAAGAGAAGAATTCTTGTGGGCTTTCCTCTCAACTGGAGAGGTTTTGGCCCTGGTTGATCACCTATATCTTGTGTCCTTTTCTCTCACTGTTCTTTATTGTTTGGTAGCTATTTGATGAAAAGAAAACAATAATAATGAAGGTGAAAAAGAATCTAATCAATATAAGCAAAAATATATCACAAGCAGTTATCAAAATAAGAGAAATCACATAATCGAGCTGCCCCTAGATTTTTCAACAGTTCAAACTGTAACAAATGCTAAATCTGATATATAAAGTTCTGTAACAGAAAATACAACCAGGAAGGACAACTCACTCAAAATACTCAAATAAAGGTTACCTTTTAGCTTTAAATTAAAAGAAAGGCACAAAAATCAAGTGATCTAATTTACCCTTGATTATTTCTTGAACTGTGACCTAATTAGATAAGCTCGTTGCTGTCTTACACTTCAAATCTGCAAAATAACATAGAAAATGCAGAAAAAATAGATTTGGAGTGCCTTTGAAGCAACCCAAGAGTGTGGAAACACACTTGGAATGACAGTTGCTTGGGTACTTGAATTAGAAGACCAAAATAAGCGTGAATACAGCCCAGCAATGAAAAATATGCAAGTAAATAATAAGTTACAGCCGTCTGATCAGAATTGGGGGGTTTACTCACCAAGGGGTTGAAATTAGGAAGTGCCCTATTCAAGATAAAACTTTATCCAGCACTTAGGGCAGCTTTAAATACTTCCAAATGTTAAAGATATGCAATGAAAACACTTCAGAAATATAACTAGGGTTTTTAAAAGGTTAGAGACAACCTTTCACAAAAACCCAAGCAAGGACCCTCACCAATATTTGAAAATATTGTTGTAAATAAAATTTTGATTTGTGAAAACACCCTTCAAAACCTTCAAAATGCTGTTAGATAAACCTTTAAAGCAATAAATAAGAGGATCATTTTACTTGGGGGTTTGAATCTTTAATGTGGCATGATTGCCAAGAAAAAATCCTAAATTCAAGAATGTAATACGTCAACTTTTTTGTAAGCAATAAATAAAAGAAATTCCATAGATCACTTTTTATTTTTGATGATTACATTTTTCTATTTTTTAATTTTTCTATCTTTCAATTTTTAGAATTTTTTAATAATATAAACAGATTAAAAACAATAGCGAAAATTTTGAAAAGATTTGGTTGGTTGTTGGACCAGGGCTTAAGTGCCTTATCTCCACAAGGGCTATGGGGTCAAGGTGGATGCCCCTCTTAAGTTGGTTGTCCAGTGCTTGTGGATTAGGGCAAATAGGTAGAATCCTAGAAGTTAAATTACCTCTGTCTAATCAAGACAAGATATGGAACCAAGCCCTACTAGAAGGGATCCCTTTAGATGGGAAACCCTTCAACCACAAGAAATAAAATGAAACCCTCGTTTAGAAGCCTTAGGTATAGCCCAACAAGAAGATTCAATACTTACCTCACACCAACAAGAGAGAAATGAGAGACTCAGCCCTAGATGTCCCTATCCAAGCGACAAAGTTATTCTTCAATGGATCGATCTTGCTATCCCATGGTAAATCATAATTTTGCCTATGAAAATTATTTAGAACAACCAAGAAAAAAAGACTCCAATTGCAACACCAAGCTTTCGTGAAAATAATTACATTATGGCATAACGATCTCAACAATTTACAACAATTTTGATAGGAGTAATTCTCTATTTATAGACAAGGCCTCAACATCTCTCCCCCTTTTGCTCCATAGAAGAAGGCAACTCATCATCCACAAAATGCTTGAAGACTAAGTATAGACAAGGCCTCAACATCTCTCCCCCTTTTGCTCCATAGAAGAAGGCAACTCATCATCCACAAAATGCTTGAAGACTAAGTCAATTAAAAAATAATCTTTTAATATTGGTTTGTGAACTGGAACTAAACATAAGCATATATATATAACTTCTTTTGACCTTATATATATATATATATATATATATATATTATACATATAATTTCTTTTGACCTTTGGATTCTTCTTCCAAGGTCCCTTGGACTCCCAATGACAATTCATATTCCTTCACAATAACCCTAACAAATTAGGTGTCTAACATTTCCCCCTAAATATGAAAGGGTGTACGTCAATCAAAACAGAGAGATTAGGACAGCTGCCAATGGCTAAATGTGCTCTCTAAATCTGGTGGTTTTGGGATAACCACAAACCCAATGGCTAGCAGAAGTCAAAGTCTTCAACTAAATGGTGGTTTGAGGTTGACCACTAACTTTGGAACTCAACTCTTATGCTTAGCAATTCCAGGAACATTTCCAAATTTGGCGAGAAGTTGATGTCTTCTATTGATTGAAGTGCTCACAAATGGTGATTTGAAGATGATCACAAACTGTTGGAACTTGGCTCTAAGGCTGAGCAATTCTCAAAAAAAAATCCTAATTTAGCTTGAAGTTGATGTCTACTACTAATTGGAAGTGCTTGCAAATAGCAATTTGAAGATGACTGCAAATTGAATCACACTCATGGCTTCAACTTTAGCTACAACCCTAACTTTCGCTTGAGACTTTAAGCTCTAGCTCTGGATGTGGCTCTGACCCACTTGTACATGCTTGATTGATAGGGCTTCAAAACTAGAAGTCTCCCTGTCAATTACTTATATCAACAAACGAAGGGTGTCAGCTTCTGCTGAAAATGCACCCATTTATAATGTAATTTAACTAGTAAACTTAAAAATTAAAAAAAATATTTGCAAGTTACCATTCTTTAAATACTAAAAGTGAAATGATTTTTAAGATTAAATGTGCTGTCAAACGTTGGACTGCCACTCTACACACCAAAAGGCCTTACAAATAAATAGAAAAGTTGATCCACCATGGGGTATCGATACCACTAGCAATAGTGCCAATATATTTGCATGTCAATAAAACATGAATTCAATTTTTAAATAAGTACATTTTGTTAGTAAATATTCTCCTAGGTCATGTCCAATGTTGTAGACTAAGAGACTTGGCACTGGTTTCCTTGTCTAATCCACATCAACTTTATCCACATTCGCTTCGCCAGGGAAGGTTGGCTCGCCCCAATTGCTCCAAGCAAAAAACAATACCCGCTTGGGAGGGATTCCCATATCCATATGTGGAAGGGGGGGATCCTAATTCCTTATGTCCTCATAAAACTTAATAGCATGCATATTCCAATCCAACACACACCATTCCACTCTTCCGAACTTAGACAACAAAACTCATGACTTCCAACTGCTAAATAATCGCGAGTTGCAAGACAATCTTTTTCTTACTTAACAGCTAATAGCAAGACGTCTTAGTACAAGATTTGATCAGCCAATTTACTCACCATGCACGAAACCAACAATGGCAGTGGCTCTCTTGTCATCCGAGCAATCGCCTATAAAACTATTGAATCACAATCACTTATGAGATGTGGAAATTAAGGCAACATGATGTGTGCATTGTTCACCATCGACTTAGTTGTTCTTCGAGTTGACCTTGTTCTTGTAGTGCTCTTCTTGTGTATATGAAAAAGAGCGCCTAAAATGTTTTCATATTATTCCCTCATAATGTTTAACTACAAAGAGTTGCATGCTACAACGAAATCTTTTTCTAGAGAGATTAGGTAGTGGAGGATTCGATTCTATCTACAAGGGAAATCTCCTAGATAAGACAATGGTGATCATGAAAACCTTAGAAGTTTATGATTCCAGCCAAGACAAGGAGCAATTTAGCACGAAGGTGAGCATTACTGGAACCATACAACATGTGAATCTAGTTCCGTTGTGAAGATTTTGTACTCAAGGCTCTCGAAGAATGTTTGTTTATGAATACACGCCTAATGGCTTATTGAATCCCTTTCTCTTCTTCAAGCCATAGTGCTAGCCGAAAAATGGGACTCTCAACTGGAAGGCCCGCCAAGATATCGTGTTGCGTACCACTCAAGGAATTCTTTATCTACATGATAAATGCGGAGATTGCATCATTCACTATGATATAAAGCTTGAGGACATTCTATAGGACACCAAGTGCCCATGATATGAGGGATTCGATACCAGAGTAAGGAAATAGGTTTTGATGGTTTTGGGACAAGACAACGGGCAAGAGAGTTTTTTGAGAGTCAAAAGATGAAATGAGCATGGAATGGCAGAGCTAACAAGATTTGGAAAAAAGCCCAAACTCTAATACCACTGTTGAATTGCCTACCAAAATAAAAGATAAGCATTGATTGCATTTCATTACTCAGATATGGATATAAATACAATTTATTCTGACCTTTCAATCCCTCTTCCAAGGTCTCTTGGACTCTTAATGACAGTTCGTATTCCTTCACCGTAACCCTAACAGATTAGGTGTCTAACATTTGCATTGCTTAAAACCCTCAAATTACAAGTGGGCATCCCATAAGAGATGTTCAACTTACAACAAAGGATGACCAAAATAGCCAAAAAGTGTAATGTTCCCTTAGATCTTGGCTTGAAATGACTTGAATTAATTTTGGGATTGGGAGGCCAAACGATTCCCTTATCTTGTTTAATGTTCTTCTTTTTGACCTTGGAGACCTCCAACAACCAATAGAAAGTGGATGGCATCTTCAACTAGTTGGAAATTGTAACTAGGTTCGGTCTTCATTTAATGTATTTGAGTCATCATGAAATGTATTTGTCAAAAGAATAAAGAAAAGAATTTTTATTATTGTAACAATGACTTATTAAAGCATGGGTTTCATGCTTGGGTCATCATTATATTAGTCAAATCCCCATTGTTGACTCCTAGGATTAATATTGAGTTTATAGAGTCATTGTATATTCAAAGAGACCCTTCTTGGGATTTTGAATCATGTAAAAAGGTTTACTATTGAGTCAAATATAATTTATGTATCCTCCACACCACGTCGACCTAGAAGAGATCAAGTCGGCCTAAGGACACTAATTCAACCTCACATGGAGCCTATAAATAGAAGCAAGTCGAAGTCATTTGGAGCGACCCATCTCCAGTAAGTTCAATATCTCAAGAGTAGTTGGACAAGTGCGAAGTAGGACGAAGTGGGTCTAAGGAAGTTGAAGGAAGTGCGAGTTTGGGGAAGTTTAAGGAGAAGAAGAAAATCGAACTTTTGGTGCCTCTCTCTCTCTCTCTCCGTTTCGTGCTCTAGTTTGGGAGATCAAAGTCTTCCAAGTTTCATTGATGCCGGAAGTTGTTGCATAGTTGAAGTTGCTGGAAAGGACGTCAAAGATCTAGGAGGCTGACTTGGTGTGGAGGGAACGTTTGATCTTTCTCTAGGGTGAAGAGTCTCAAAGAATATTATTGAAAGGAAGAATTTTCTTGATTGGGTTTTCCCCTCGAGGGGGGTTTTTGTTGGCATTATGATGCATGTGTTGTACTTGATGGCAACCCACTTGTAGCAGAACAGCTCACTTGTATATGGTAACTAGATGAATCTATAGGAGAGATATCAGATGTGACATAATGCATGGCAGTTGTGTTTACAGATGTGGCAAAATGCAGGGCAGTTCAAAGGAATCAGTTCAGAAGCAATCTACAATGGCAAATCACATTATAATAGGGCTATTCAGAGGGAACAAAGTAATGGTACAAAAGAATAGGATGAAGGAACAAAGGACTACATTTCATAATCAAGAAGTTGAAGAAAAAGGACATTTTCAGGTATGTTAAGTTGTATACGCGGGTTCACTGTAAAAAAGAGCATGTACACGCGGGTTCACTGTACAATAATAAGCGTATACGTATGCACGCACTTTCATAGAAGGAAAAGCGCGTATGGGATGGAAAATCAAGGTTTTAATCCGAGGTATTGGTCTGAGGTTTTATCCAAGGTATTGGTCCGAGGTATTGGTCCGAGATATTGATGCTAAGTGGTTTTGGTCCAAGGTATTGAAAAAGGCCTAAAAATATATAAGGAGGAGAAGATCAAAGGGATAAGTGTACAAGTAATGAATATCTTATGAAGTGTTAGATCAAAAGCAAATATGCACGTTATGGGTTTCTGATGCTTTGCTTGATCTAGACTAGGTATGCACCTGAGTGTTTGATGATGGATGAGATCTTAATGTTGGATCAGGATCATAATGATTTATCATTATGTGATCTGATAATGGATCGACTAGATCTAATTGCTAACACATGTTTTATCATTTAAATGTGATGATCTGGGTATGTCTGAAGTCGGGAATTGCAGCGAAGTTATAAGTAAGTATTTGCATATCTATACGCTGGTTCGCTTTGGTGAAGGCGCGTATACACGCTGGTTCGCTTTTCCAAGTAGCGTATGCAAAAGAAAAGCTTGATGTTCAGGGATGATTGATCTATTATATCAGTGCTACTGTTTTACTAATGTTTGTCAATGATGTCTTCTTAGATCTAAAAGTAGAACTGAATAAGGAAATTGAGTCTGATTGAAAGAAGGGTGATCCTTGTTGCTATTTGTTTATAACTCTGTAATATGACAATAGATCTTCAGAATGTCACTAACTGGTACAGTTTGTGGTTCAGAGGTTTTATGATTCAGTGTCTTTAGAGGTATATGCATGTTGGGCGCAAGGAAGTAGCGTATACACGCAGGTTGGCTTCATTGAAGGAGCGTATACAATCTGACACATGATTTTTGAAGTTACAGTTGGTTCTGGCTTTTAATGCAGTGTTCTGGGTTCAGATCTGTGCACTGGTTACATTGATCTGTCTGTTCTAGTTGGTTGGTTGAATTTGATTAAGTTTGAATGAATGGTTGATTCAGTTGTGTCAGAGGTTCAGTGATTGATTGATTCAATATGTCAGAGGTTTGAGTGACTGATTGATTCAGTTATGTTTGATTCAAAGATTGATGATTGGTTTCAGTTACGTCAGAGATTGATGATTGAGTTTCAGTTATTGGTTTTGATGGTTGTATTGCAGTGGTGATTGATTTTGAGCTTCAATTGTACTAATGGGTCCAGTGTGAAAATTTGATGAAACGTGGCTTTCATATTGTAGTATTGTGTACCAGGAGTATCCAGTGTGAAAAATTATGAAACGTGGTCCCGAGAGGATAATGAGGGTTGGAGCCTTCAGTGAGGAAGTCGAAGCTTCCTGCCAGTAGTGGCTGATGATTTGATCACGAGGTTGGAGCTCCCTTCCAGTAGCACCTGGAGAACAAGTGAAGGTTGTAGCCCTCCGTAGGTCGGAGCCTACGTACTAGTAAACATATCGGCTAGTACAAGAGTTAATGGGTTGTAACTCCCTTCCAGTAGAAGCTAGAGAATGAGAGAAGGTTGTAGCCTTCTGCAGGTGGGTGCATGCGTACTGGTGTGAGTCTGCACTAGGACAAGATTGTAAACAGATTTTCTTATTATTAAAAGAAGACAGAGACGACAGTAGTAGATGGTTTTCACCCACATTGGGTTTCCACCTTAAAACTTGGTGTTCATGTGTGTTGCTTATGTGTGATGGTTTATTCTGTTATTATTGCACATGGTTAATGTTTAATGTTTAATAAAGTATTGATGCACTGATTAAAGATCAACATATAATGAATTAACTAAATCATAAGTTCACTGGATATATGTTGGTTGCCTTAAGAACAGTTGCGTGCACACGCGAGTTCCCTTCACTGAAGTAGCGTATATAAATCTGATTATGAAATTGAAAAAGTTATTGATTTGTAAATACTGATTCACGCCCCCTCTCAGTATTATTTCCAACAATTGGTATCGAAGCATGTCCTTTGGCAGAAGCTTGATCGCTTAAAGGAGATCCGTAGAAACAATGGGAAAGAAGCTAAAGAAGAAAGCACCTCAAAAGAAAAAGACATCTCAAAGGAACTGTGACAATGGAAGAGACGATTGGCCATTATGTGGAAGCAACTCTTCAGATTCAGAATCACCTCAGAACGAAGATGAACAAGCAAAAGAATTATCAGGTACAAATTTGTTATCCTCTGGTGATACATTTCTCTGTTCATTTGAAGATAATGAATGTGACAGTGAAACAACTGAATTTGCTCTTATGGGTGAAAGAGAAAGAAATCAAATAGAAGCATAATTTAAATTGCCTTAAGAACAGTTGTGTGCACACACGAGTTCCCTTCACTGAAGTAGCATATATAAATCTGATTATGAAATTGAAAAAGTTATTGATTTGTAAATACTGATTCACGCCCCCTCTCAGTATTATTTCCAACAATTGGTATCGAAACATGTCCTTTGGCAGAAGCTTGATCGCTTGAAGGAGATCCATAGAAACAATGGGAAAGAAGCTAAAGAAGAAAGCACCTCAAAAGAAAAAGACATCTCAAGGGAACTGTGACAATGGAAGAGACGATTGGCCATTATGTGGAAGCAACTCTTCAGATTCAGAATCAACTCAGAATGAAGATGAACAAGCAAAAGAATTATCGGGTACAAATTTGTTGTCCTTTGGTGATACATTTCTCTGTTCATTTGAAGATAATGAATGTGACAGTGAAACCACTGAATTTGCTCTTACGGGTGAAAGAGAAAGAAATCAAATAGAAGCATAATTTAAAAGGCTCATAGACACAATTAGAAATCAAAAGGACCTAATTAATAAAAGGGAATGTGCCTACAAAAGGAAGTTACCAGATTAAAAGCCCAATTGGAGGAAGGAAACAAAGTAAGGAAGCAATACAAAGAAAAGGAAGATCAATGTCAAAGGCTGCAGGATGAAGTGACATCATTGAGAAATGAAGTGAATGAAAAGGACACAACAACCAATGAACTTTTAGAAAGAACTAGCTCCTGTGAAGGTCTTGAAGGTGTGATCGTTTCTCTAAAAGAAGATCTCAAAAATTCAAATAAGCAGAATGAAGAACTACTCCAAGCATTTGAAGAACAAGAAAATGAAGTTCTCAAATTAAGGCAACAAGTGGAAGAAGGAAGAAAAGCTGAAGAAATCATGAAGAAGCAATATCTTGAAAAGGAAGAGCAATAGTAGGTTGAAGTAAATATCCTAAAAAGTAAATTAAAAGAAAAGGATAAACTTTGACGATTTCAAGATAAACTAAAATTTTGGATGATATTCTTAGTAGTCAAAGGTCTCCTGCCATCAAATCTGGTCTTGGTTTTCATAAAACTGTTAAAGGTGAATCTAGCTCACAAACTGAAACAAGGAACTCTAGTACAAAATCCGAAATACTCAACAAGGAGATAAGAGGTCAACCCCATCAACAACCAAGGAAAGAAAGTCTTCAAAGAAATTCATTTACTCCTAACTATAAAAGTGATAATCGGTTCTTTCCTCTGATGAATAATGTTGAATCTTTTATATGCCATAATTTTGGACATGTTGCAACCAGATGCAGAAGTAGAATAATTCACGCTAATAACCGTCACACAAAAAGATCATCAGCTTCCAGGTACTTTAAGGGATATTGTTTTTCTTGCAATATGTTTGGTCACAAAGCCATTAACTGCTACAGAGGGAATATGAAACATATAAGACGTTATGCTTGTAACAAGTTTGGGCATATAGCAAAAGAATGCAAGAGAAAATTTCGGCCAACATACCAAAAGGAGCAAACTCCATCACACTACAAGGTATGGAAGAAGAAGGAAGTACAGTCAGAAATATGTGGCGTAGCTCAGTGTACAGACAAAAGCGACTCAGGAAGAACTGAAAGTATGAAATTTCAGTGCTCTAATTCTCATACGCAGTTATAATGAAGACAAGTCGCATATATACACAAGTTAGACGCTGCACAGTCACGTATATGTTGGTTTGATGAAGAAGCAATGGTACAAACTCAGGAAAATGGGTCTGATATGGTTCAATCAATTATCAATTGTCGTTTCTGTTCTGATTGATGATGATTACAGTCTGTTGATGATATGTAGAAGTGATTTTGACCCTCATAAGTTGTTGATGACTTGATGTATAACTAGTTGATGATGATGCCTTGATGATCCTTACTAATATATGCAATGATCAGATCTGACAGTGAACAGTTGGCACAGGTTCAGGGAGAGAATATGCTATGCTTCTAATAATGCATTGTTGGCATTATGTTCAGAAGTCTTTGGTACTTATGTTGTTGAAGTGTTTAAATGATACATCATGCTATGTTGCAGTTATGAATTGCCTAGGATAAAGTCTCAGATGATACTTGTATTGCTTGGGGTTACATAGTTGTTATTTAGATCATATTTATGGACGATATTGGATGACTTTTTGATGATGCATACAGTATATATACATGGTGATCTTCATAAGGACAAGGAGAAGAACAAAGCTTGAGTACACAACTTCATGATGATAAGAGTCACTCATTTCTTTTATGTTGCTGTCATCATGCCTTCAAATATGTATAAAGCTCATATGGTGCAGTTATGGTGCAAGATTCACATAGTTCTTGGCTCTCACATGATATATTGGTTGAGGATTGTTGATCTTGATGGTATTAAGAAAGTTTGACAAATGGTTGTGAGCTCATGGTTTTCTTTTCACGTCGATGAGAAGCTACATCCATATTGTTATCTCTTTGATGGATACACATTATACATATTGATAAATATTGTTGGTTGTCCAAGCGAAGGTGATATTGCACGTCTCATGAAGACATATCTATTTGGAGACATGGCTTACTTAGTCACATAATGATGATGACTTCTTACTTTATGATGATAAGTTTGATATTCACATATGTTGATTATCGTGGTTATTGCTTATCAAAAGTGGGATGTTTCCTAGTGATGATACATGGTTGATATATTGAGGGTTCTTGTGGAAAGATCATGCAGTTCTTGATGATGATGCTATGATCATAGATGATGACTATGGTGTTTTCACATACATATGATATGATGTGAATGATTTTTGTGTTACTGCTTGGAGATATGACATATGCTTAGTTGATTCATGGAAGGTTATGATAAGGCTCTTTCTACTAAGGAAACGAAGCAAGTTGATCTTGATGAGATCAAGTAGATGAGTTGATATCTATATGTAGCATACTTTGTCATAAGTTGATGATAGTTACATTGTTATGGACATATACAGGTTGTTGGTCTAGATGTTGCTGACAAATGCTTATGGTGCAGATCATACATGGTGTATGATAGTTGTTGGTCTGGATGTTGCTAACAAATGCTTATGGTGCAGATCATACATGGTGTATGATAGTTGTTGATGACTATCATGGTCTTGTTTAGATCTTTGGTCTTTGTTAATGTCATGTATATCATTCGATGTAAAGGTCATATAAAGACCCATGATGTAATAATATGTCTCTGTTTGTCATAGTCTTTTTTTGGTAATATGATGTAATTTGTACCCCCACTATGCATGGGAAGGATGACGTAATAATTGTTATATTTTAGTTATGTATAAACAATTGGTATATCCCCACTTGGTTGGGAGATTGATGTATGTATGAGTTATTGGTGATAGGAAGGTCATACTCACGTAATTGAGTTATAGAGTCATGTTATTCTTTTGGAAAATATTTTTTGCAGACTCTGCATGTGCTCAAGGGGAGCATGGACGGTATAGTGCATCTCAGCATATACAAAGGAGGAGTTTAATCAGAGAATTCAGCATGTGCCTAGGGGGAGCATGATCAATGATCATATTCAGTTGTTCAGATATGAAAGTCTTCATTTTGGTCAACCCTTTGCCCTTGATATCAAAGGGGGAGAATATCTTGGTCCACCCTTTGCCCTTGATGTCAAAGGGGGAGAGTATTTTGGTGTTGCTTGTTATCTCTAACAGTTTCTATAGCTTGCAGTAATCAACACCAACATGGTTGCCATCAAGTCCATAGGGGGAGATTGTTGGCATTATGATGCATGTGTTGTACTTAATGGCAACCCACTTGTAGTAGAACAACTCACTTGTATATGGTAACTAGATGAATCAAAAGGAGAAATATCAGATGTGACATAATGCATGGCAGTTGTGTTTACAGATGTGGCAAAATGTAGGGCAGTTCAAAGGAATCAATTCAAAAGTAATTTACAATGGCAAATCACATTATAACAGGTCTATTCAGAGGGAACAAAGTAATGGTACAAAAAAATAGGATGAAGAAACAAAGGACTACATATCAGAATCAAGAAGTTGAAGAAAAATGACATTTTCAGGTATGTTAAGTTGTATAAGCGGGTTCACTGTACAAAAAGAGCATGTACACGCGGTTCACTGTACAAGAAGCGTATACGTATGCACGCACTTTCATAAAAGGAAAAGCGTGTATGGGGTGGAAAATCAAGGTTTTAATCCAAGGTATTGGTCCGAGATTTTGGTCCAAGGTATTGGTCCGAGGTATTTGTTCTAAGGTATTGGTCCAAGGTATTTGGTCCGAGATATTGATCCTAAGTGGTTTTGGTCCAAGGTATTGAGAAAGGCCTAAAACTATATAAGGAGGAGAAGATCAAAGGGATAAGTGTACAAGTAATGAATATCTTATGAAGTGTTAGATCAAAAGCAAATATGCATGTTATGGGTCTCTGATGCTTTGCTTGATCTAAACTAAGTATGCACCTGAGTGTTTGATGATGGATGAGATCTAATGTTGGATCAGGATCATAATGACTTATCATTATGTGATCTGATAATGGATGGACTAGATCTGATTGCTAACACATGTTTTATCCCTTACATGTGATGATCTGGGTATGTCTGAAGTCGGGAATTACAACGAAGTTATAAGTATTTGCAGATCTATACGCTGGTTTGCTTTGGTGAAGGTGCGTATACACATTGGTTCGGCTCTTCCAAGTAGCGTATACAAAAGAAAAGCTTGATGTTCAGGGATGATTGATCTATTAGATCAGTGTTGTTGTTTTGCTGTTGCTTTACTATTGTTTGTCAATGATGTCTTCTTAGATCTGAAAGTAGAACTGAACAAGGAAATTGAGTCTGATTGATTGATTGACTGAGAAAGAAGGGTGATCCTTGTTGCTATCTGTTTATAACTCTATAATATGACAGTAGATCTTCAGAATGTCACCGATTGGTACAGTTTGTGGTTCAAAGGTTTTATGATTCAGTATCTTTAGAGGTATACACATGTTGGGCGAAAGGAAGTAGCGTATACACACGGGTTGGCTTCATTGAAGGAGCGTATACAGTCTGACACATGATTTTTGAGGTTACAGTTGGTTCTGGCTTTTGATGCAATGTTCTGGGTTCAGATCTGTGCACTGGTTACAGTGATCTGTCTGTTCTAGTTGTTTGGTTGAATTTGATTAGGTTTGAATGAATGGTTGATTCAGTTGTGTCAGAGGTTCAATGATTGATTGATTCAGTATGTCAGAGGTTTTAGTGATTGATTGATTCAGAGATTGATGATTGGTTTCAGTTATGTCAGAGATTGATGATTGAGTTTCAGTTGATGGTTGTATTGCAGTGGTGATTGATTTTGAGCTTCAATTCTACTAATGGGTCCAGTGTGAAAATTTGATGAAACGTGGCCTTCATATTGTAGTATTGTGTACCAGGAGTATCTAGTGTGAAAATTTATGAAACGTGGTCCCTGGAGGACAATAAGGGTTGGAGCCTTCAGTGAAGAAGTCGAAGCTTCCTGCCAGTAGTGACGGGTGATTTGATCACGGGGTTGGAGCTCCCTTTCAGTAGCAGCTAGAGAACAAGTGAAGGTTGTAGCCTTCTGTAGGTCGGAGCCTACGTACTAGTAAACATATCGGCTAGTACAAGAGTTAGGGGGTTGTAACTCCCTTCCAGTAGAAGCTGGAGAATGAGAGAAGGTTGTAGCCTTCTGCAGGTGGGTGCCTGCGTACTAGTGTGAGTCTGCACCAGTACAAGATTGTAAACAGATTTTCTTATTATTAAAAGAAGACAGAGACGACAACAGTAAGTGGTTTTCACCCACATTGGATTTCCACCTTAAATCTTGGTGTTCACGTGTGTTGCTTATGTGTGATGGTTTATTCTGTTATTACTGCACATGGTAACTGTTTAATGTTTAATAAAGTACTGATGCATTGATTAAAGATCAACATATGATGAATTAATTGAATCATAAGTTCACTGGATATATGTTGGTTGCCTTAAGAACAGTTGCATGCACACGCGAATGCCCTGCACTGAAGTAGCATATATAAATCTGATTATAACATTGAAAAAGTTATTGATTTGTAAATACTGATTCGCCCCCCTCCCACCCCCTCTCAGTATTATTTCCAACAGTTTTGCCTTGACATAGTGCCTACATCTTGTATCTCTTGTTTTGTGATCTTCATACGCACATAATATGATAATTGCTTGATGAAAGATAAGATAAAGAATTTAAAGAAGCCAACACAGTCACAAGTAATTATCAAGAAAGGAGAATCAAACCCTAATATAATTGCTTTGATTTTCCAACACAACTTGGTCCAATTCTTTGCTTGAAGTGTGCTTTAAGGCTTCATCTTGCTTGTTTATGAGTTGTTCTTAGTCCATGTGAGTATCTTTAACTTGTTTTAATACCTTGCTTTCTCAACATATGTGCCACATTGCTCCTTTAACCCCTCATGTCTGCCCCAAGTGAAGTCAACCCCCTTTTAATGATGACCACATGCTTGAAAAGGTGTTTTCAGAAGGGTGTTTTGAGTGTTTCAACTTGGAGATGACTTGGCTTGACTTAGAGGTTGCAAGTTGCAACAACCCTTCTTTCTTCCTTGGAGAATGTGGAATGTTGCCTTGGGGAGCACAAATGCATCGTGAATAATGAGATTGCAATGAGGAATGATGGCCATGGCCAAAAAGGTGTGCATACAAAAGATGGTCCATGTGGGGAACAAATATGTGTCTCATCGACAAAAACAATTAAAAAAAAATGACTAATGTGGAACTATTTTCGACCTTTATAGGGGCTTTAAATGATGAGTGTTCCTTCTAATCATGTGTTCTAATAGGTCCACCTCCATGATGCCCGCCTACCAATCCAAGACATAAGAAGGCACATCAAGGTAGGGAGTTACCGCCCACCAAGGGGAAGTCAGCAGCGACAAAACCAAGCACCATGAACATGTAGCTAAGAAGACTTACCATGCCCATCCACCATCAAGGATCTAGGATACACTTTTACACTTCATCCCACATGGCCTTACAAGGCTATAAATTGCACACATTTCGGCTTATGAACGGCATGGTAAAAAGTTTAGGAGTACCCTTGTTGGAAGGGGTACATCGCTCACAAGCTCTAGTAAACTATCACTTTTCAATCTTAGTCAATTGGATTATTGAGTTGGAAGATTTTTGTTGTTCAAGTTTCATCATATATGTCAAATAGCATTGCCAAAACTTGTGGGTATTCTACAATCATAAATCCATCTTAACCACATATCTATTAAGCATGGAGAGGAATCAAAAGTACCCACATGTAAACTCTCATTGCTTAAAAGATCCAAGATTAAGATGGATCTCTGCTAGTTTTTTCCTTTTCTTACATCAACCTTATTGTTTTTTACATTAGACTCGAACATCTAATTCTTGTTCCATTTTAATTTATTATAATTACACACATTATCTTAATCAAGGGTTTGACAGGATTTTTGTGATGCAGGTTGCATCATAATACATTAAGTAGCATTACCAAAACCTCAAAATGTTCTTCTACTAGCATAGGTTCATCTTAACCCAATATCTATTTAGCACTAAGAGGAATAAAACACCATGTGCAAACCTCTCCCTGCTTAAACAATCCGAGGTTAAGATGGATCTAAGCTAGTTTCTTATTTTTTTTAATTATTTTATTACATCAACCTTTTCTTTTCATTTCACATTAGGCTTGAAAATCAAATTTTTTTTTCCATCACCTCTTCCAACTAAGGTTGTAGAGTGAAACTCTCTTAAATCTTCAAGATGTTTTTCTATTATGAATGATTTGTCATCATGTAAGCCATCTATACTATAGTAGACATATTCCAACCTTGCTTTTGTTTGGATCGCAGTTTCAATTACAATCACCAAAGATATGTCCTTGCGATATCTAGAGTTATGTAAGAAGCGGCTTCATTCTTCATAGATATTAGTGTTCCATCATCCACAATTCCAAGTGAAGCGTATGTGCATGTATCAATTAGGCATAGCAAAATGTTAAATATGATAGTATCAAAAAAAGAAAAAGGCAAGAAACTCACATCATTAAATGATGGCATCCCAACTTCCTGAGATTGGACACAGGTTGAAAGGTTATAATAAACAATAAGTATGTTCGAGATGTCAATATCAGATTTCAGGGAATGGCAGGGATTTTTTTTATTTTAAAGCTTCTGATATAAAAACCACTGTGTTGCAGCCTTTGTTAAATGCTTGAACTTGGATGCTTCTGATATGTTGCTTGTCAATTTTAATGCATTTCTGGCCATTACATGGATGGCATTAGTTGTTCAGGACTTTTTAAGAAATATTCCTATTGATTCATAGAATATGTTACATATGTTGTATAGATTTTGATGGATTAAATCTTTAAAGGATTCACTTTCTTGCAATTGTATTCAATATTTTAGAAGATTGCTGCTTTGACTGGAATTTACTTTGCATGTCTGTTATGGACATAAAGCTTTAGAAAATTGCTGCTTTGACTGGAATTTACTTTGCATGTCTGTTATGGACATAAAGCTCAGAGCTGTAATGGTGTAGACTATAAGCACTTGGCGACGTCGCCCATGCTGCTAATCTTCGCTACAATCTGTAATCACACAATAAAATCCAGTCCATTGGAACTCATAACGTAAGTTACTTAATTCCCTTAATTCCGCCCGTTTAACATTGCACAAACCCGTTCATCTTAATAGCAATGAGCTACACAACATGATTTATATTAGACTAAACTTAACAATCAATAAAATCACATGCAATTACTTAAGCAGACCATCCCACAGCAAACGAGTTGACAGCAGGAATGGGTTCTAGTAACCCTAATTTCCACTCCGTTCCTTGTTTTGATATATGTGCCCACGGAGTTCAATGCTTTAAAAAAAATCCTAAATTCACCACTTCAATCGCAATACCATAGTTGGATATGTTGGATATACACAATTTTGTTGTAATATTTTCTTCATTATCCATAGTACTGCAAACCATTTTGCTGACAATACGACGCACACATCTAATCTATTTAAAACAGTGCAGTTAGCAACCCCCCGACTGGAGCTTGGCCAGTCTAAGTGAAGTAGAAGCGAGAACAATAACTTTAACCTGCCCTATCAGGAATATATACGAACGCATATGCGTGCCTTGCAAATTCAGATACAGGGAAGAATGGCAACAAACTTGAAGAAAAACAAGGAATATGAAGCCAACCTACCCTGATTCAAAAGCCGGCTACAGATGGGCAGGACCTGCATAAAGGGGCCTAATTTCTGGCGCTCAGCCAACAATTCTGTCAAGTACCGGCTGCTGTTGCTGCTGCTGCAGTGGCATGAGACGTTCGGATCCAAGAAACCATGGATACCAAAACAAGAGAAGAATCAGTGGATTGAAAATGCAAGAATATTACAGTGTGTAACAGAGAAAGTTGCAGTGCAGAGTAGTTACCTTTCATGATCTTGGGGCGTGGCGGGGTTGCGCATGGGCATGGACATCGCCATGGACATGGACATTGAGTTGTAGTGGGGAGAGGGTCCCCCTGCCGGTGAATATTGCAAATATCGCCCCGACATCCTTCAATACTCTCTCATCCACTCCAGCGCTTATATTTTACAGTTCGTCCTCCTCCTCCTCGGCATGCATGCATTCAGTCCTTCCTTCCATTCCGCCTCCTTAAAACCCTTCTTCCTATCGCGACACAACACACTCACTCGGAAGTATTCAAAACCCTTCTTTCCCTCACCTAGCCCAATAAATATAGAACTACAATTACAGTAAAAGTAAATGTGACAGCGTCGTCACTCGATGGACGCCACCCGACAGACGTCCCTCTTCTTTATATGGGCCCATTTATAACATAAAAGCATGATTATAGGAGCAATGAACGAGAGGAGTCTGGTTGGGCTTGGTTGGGCTTGCATTAATTAGGCCAGTTATAATGTATTATTTACATTAAAAGCTTTATCAACGGAGGTTGTGCCAACGAAAATAATTAAAAACTGAATTTTTTTTGTATTTTTAAGAGGATAAAATGCATTGAAATGGTAATTTATATTATGATAAAGTTTTTAGGTATTACATTTTAAAAAGTTGGCTTCAACTATGTTTTAAAGTTGTTTTTGTTTGGTTGTTCTTATTTAATGGAAGGAAATAGGTTAACGGTTCAAAATCAAAATACAAAGATATTGGGTGGGATTGAAAACCTACGACTTTGACTCAATATATATATATATATACAAAGATATTTGGTGGGATTGAAAACCTATTATTTTTGGGATTATGAATTGGGTAATTTGTGGTGGCATTATTTTCTTTAAATAAATGAGTAGCCTACATTGACATTGGAAGATAACACTAGTGTTATGATAAATATTTTTACTAAGGAAGATAACACTAGTGTTATGATAAATATTTTTACTAAGTGAAACTGAATGGTATTTGAAAAAGATAATTTTTTTTATAAAATTTCATAAATAAATGAGATACTAAAGAAAGAAAGAAAAAATATATTTTCAAAATATTGTAAATCTAACAAGTTATTATATTATTTTTAATATTAAATATAAATATAAATGAAATATGATAAATATTTAGGGTTTAAATTATGATTAAGATTTAAAATTCAATGTCCAAAGGGGTTGGGTTTAATGGTGTAAAGTGAGGAGATTTTCACTATGGGACAAGGTTTAATTCTTCAAAAGGCTTCTTGGAGCCATAGGGACGCCTTGAGGTAGTGGTCAAGTGTATGGTTGCACATGAGGAGATCGTATTAAATGGTTTCATAGCCTATGCAAACATAAATGAATCAAAGCCCACCCCATTTCCTCCTTTTAAAGTTTAGTCAAGGGATTTTAGCTCGAGTTGTTTGGTGAACAATTAGTTTCCCTAGTTGTGAATTCAAGTATCTTGAGACATGTTGTAATTGTCATATTTGTGGCATTCTAAAAATTGCCAATTTATGAAATAGTCGTACCTAGCATATTATTTATTATTTATTTTCGATAAAATATTGAAAACATTTTTATTTGTGTTTATTTTATTTATTTAGTGGTATAATATATCTTCACAATATAAATTCATCACATAACTTGAATCTATATGAACTTGTGACCTTATTATCATATTCATTCTATTGTGTCACTTATGAAAACTCCTTACAAAAGATTGGACGCATTGTCTTTTTAAATCCTTCCTTGATTGAAGTCATTTGTTGTGAGTGCTAACATTCCTCTTTGGACCATTGATTTATAGTTCATTTACTATCCATAACTAATGAGTTAGGTTCCCAAAGTTTACCATGATGTCATTTTCTTCATTCTAGCTACCCTTTTTCTTGTTCCGGGAAACACAAAAATAATTAATCGTGGTTCATTGGTGTAAGTTACAAATACATTAATAAGTTATTAGCAACATTCATCATCATTTGAGTTTAGCTTGGGTGGTTGGGTGGGATCATTGTGATCCTCTCCATCTATGTTCCAATCTTGTAAATTGACATTTTTGTTGGCATTATGACAAATGTGTTGTCCTTGATGGAAACCTACTTGATGAAGCTTGTCAACATGATGCTAACAAAATGTTCTTGCAAGATAGTACATGTGTGACAAAGAGTTTGGACAAAGGCATAGCAGTTCAGAGATAGAAGAATGATGAAGGTGATGTTTTGATAAATACACGCGGATTTTGTGAAGCAAAGCCGCATAAATACACGAGTATGGAGAAGAAAAGGTGCGTACAGTTTCCACACCATGGTATTCTAAATACTAAGAGTCTTTACCATAGTATTGACCCATAGTATTGAGCTCAACAATGGATATTTGATCCCGTCAAAGAATACCATCGGCATTAGTGTGGTTTTGACTTGTGGTATTGGCTAACAGCTAAGCTATATAAGGAGATAAAGATCAAAGTACTTATGTGTGCAAGTGATGAAAATTTCATGAATAGTTAGATCTGAAACAAGTGTGCATGTAATGGGTTATTAATGAATTGTTTAATCTGAAGCTAAGTATGCACCTGGGAAATTGATGATGGATCAGATCCAATAGATTTGAAATGACTATATTGATAATGGATTGATTTGATATGTAATATATACGTCTGACGCATGTTTTATTATGTATGTCGAGGGATGTGTTTGTTCTAAAGTTCTGATGTGCAACGAAGATATAAGTCAATAATTGCATATTTGTACGCAGGTTTGATAATCTGAAAGACGCGTACATACACGAGTTTAATATTAGTAAGTAGTGTACCAATTATGCACTTAAGACGGATCTATACACGAGTTTGATTCCTGAAAAGCACGTATACACACATAAGTGTTTTGTGGAAAGCACGTATAAAAGCTAGGGTTTTGTTGAATAAAATGTTTGATTAGTCTAATCAGTCTTGTTATGTTTCTACCATCTACCAATGAAGTCTTACTTGATGATCTAAGTTTAACAATGATGTTTGAAGTTGAATTGATTGATTGAAGAGTGATGATGTTGCTAGTTGTATGTGATTGAATATATGTGATGGTTTTGTGATTATTTCAGAGTAATTCAATGGTTCAGGCTGTAACTCAGTGTTTGATTCAGAATGACAGTGATTCAATTTCAGGGTTCAATGTTTTGAGCTATGTACGCAGGTATGCTTTAAGAAAGTCGCGTATACACACAAAATTTCTAAAGTAAAGTAGCGTATATATTCTGACATCTTATTGATCAGGGTTTTCAGTTGGTTCCATGATTGAGTGATTTGTTGCAGTGATCAGATTCAGTTTTGATATTTGGTATTGGGCTTAAATGACGGTAGTGGGTCCAGTCTGAAAATTTGATGAAACGTGGCCTACAAGTTGTGATGTTTTGTATAAAGTGGATCCAGTGTGAAAATTTATGAAACATGGTCCATAGAGGTGTTGAGGGTTGAAGCCTTCAGTGAGGAAGTTGAATCTTCCTTCCAATGGTAGCTGGTAAATCTGATCAAGGGGTTGGAGCTCCCTTATGATGGGTGTCGGTAAACGAGATCAAGGGGTTGGAGCTCCCTTCCAATGAGCGTTGGAGAATGAGAGAAAGTTGTAGCCTTCTGCAGGTGGGTGCTGGTAAGATTTTGTGCCAGTACAAGATTGTAAGAAGTTTTTCATTATAAAAAATGAAGATAGAGATGACAACAACGATGGTTTTTTCCGACATTTGGTTTCCACCTAAAAATCTTGATGTTCATGTGTGTTGATGTGTTGCTTATGTGTGATGGTTTATTTTGTTCTTACTGCACATGGTTACTGTTTAATTAGTGCCTATTTAAGTACTGAGACACTGGTTTAAGTTAAACAAATGATGAATTAACTGAAAATTAAGTTAACTGGATATACACTAGTTATCTGCATAACAGTCACGTATATACGCACGTTTCTTTCAGTAAAGTCACATACATAAATATGAGTAATAAAAGAAAAGGTTTTAGTGAATTTTAAATATTGATTCACCCCCCCTCCCCCCCAAGTATTTTTCCCAAAAATTGGTATCAAAGCAGGTCCTTCAGAAGAAGCTTGATCACTTGAAGGAGATTCATCAAGATGAGTAATCAAGAAGGAGTATTTTATATCAGGCCACCTTTATTTAATGGAACTAACTTTGTATTTTGGAAAGTCAGGACGAGTGCATACTTATAGTCATTGGGAGCTAATGTATGGGAAATTATTGAAAGTGAGTACCAATATCCAGCTATCATTCCCACAGATACTGCAGGAAAGAAATAGTATGAAATCAATGCAAGGGTTGTGAATGCCATCTTTGGAAGTCTGGCCAAGACCAAGTTTGTGAAAGTAATGCAACTGAAGACAACAAAGGACATGTGGGATAAGCTTATCCAAAGTTATGAAGGTGACACCAAGGTAAAAAGTGTTAAAATCCAAACATTCAGAATACAATATGAGACACTAAAAATGCATGATGATGAAAGCATTGTGGCATTTTCCCTTAAAGTAGATGAAATTGTTAATTCCATGAGAAATCTTTGTGACGAAATAAAATATGTTACTATTGTTGAGAAGATTTTGAGACCACTAACTCCGAAGTTCGATTCCAAAGTCTTTGATATTGAAGAAATGTGGGATCTGAAATGTCTCACACTTGATCAACTCCATGGAATATTGACAACATTTGAGATGAGGAAACGTGGTCCTTCAGACATGAGAGAAGCAACCTTCAAAGCCACATATAAAGGGAAACAGAAGGAAGCACCCAAAGACACAAGCTACATATCATATGAGGAAGAAGTAAACATTGTGAGAAAGTTGCAAGTGGGTACCAAAAGATTCAAAGATAGGCTTCCCTTTAGGTGTTTTGCTTGTGGAGGAGTAGGCCATTATGAATCTAAATGTCCTTATAGAGAAAATCATAAAGAGAATGGAAAGAATGTTGCTAAAAGGACATTCTTTGATAAGAAATCTCTTACCCTAATGAAGGAATTCATCGCAAATTCGATGATCAAGAAAATTCTGATTCAAATTCTAACAATTCTTATCTAGTACTCATGGATCTTAAAGATCAGTGAATTAATGAATCAGATAGTCGTGAGGTAGATGATTTGATGAAAACTCTAAGGGAGAATGATAAACCTGTGAATGTTAACAAAGAATTGGAATCAAAAGGAAACAATATGATTGAAGAAATAAAGAGGTTAAAAATGGAATTAGAAACAACCAATAAAAGAACAGGAAGCATAAGAAAACAACTCCAAGAAAAGGAAAAGCAGTGTGAAACATTAGAATCCAAAAATATGACCCTAAAGGACGATTACAAGAATATCAACAAATGGGTAAATGATTTTGAGTCTCTAGAGAAGATTATTAATGAACAACATTATCCTTTGATCAAGGCTGACATTGGGTATGATCATACACAATGCGATGAAAAAAATCAATATAGTGTTATGCAAAGCAAAGTTGAATCAAATCACTCATCTGTAAGAAAATCTCCTAGATCAAGGTCAAGATCAGTCCCTAGGCACAAAGGATGGCTTTATGGATATTGTTTCTCTTGTAACTCATTTGGGCATAAGGCCATTGATTACAGGTCAAGTATATAGAACGAAACCAGGAGATGGGATAAGTTTCAGCACATAATTAGAAATTGCAAGCAGATTTGGAGGAAGAAGGAACCTGAGCAAGAAACGTAGGGAAGATTGTCCCTACTGCAATCCATTGATTCTAGAATCTTACTTTTCATAGTGACTGCAGAAGCAATGTGAGGTACATGACCTCATAAGAGTAGAAGATGATTGTCAGGTCCTCAAGATCAGTGATGTATAATCTCAGGGGGAGCAATACATGTTTTATCTTGATGATGATTCCCATGATTGTTTTGATATTCATGTTGCTTATATTACTGACAATGCATCTGGTGTAGTAATAGTGAACAAATACATACAGGACTGGCTTAGTAGGAGTTGAAGTTGTGAAGTTTTAGTATTTTACTTTATGTACGTGAATGATATGAAGACAAGTCGTGTATATACATGAGTTCTGATTTGAATGCGTCACGTATGTTTCGTTGTAATGAAGAAACAGTGGGATAAACTCAAGAAAAGACTATGATATGCTTTAGACGATTATTATTTGGCTTTCTTGTTCTGATTATTGATGGTTACATTTTGTTGATGCTATTTAGAAGTGGTTTTGGCTTTTATAAGTTGTTGATGCCTTGATGGATAACAAATTGATAAAGATACTTTGATGTCCTTACTGATATATGAGATGATATGATCAAATCTGACAGTGAACAGTTGGCACAGGTTCAGGGGGAGCATTTGTTATGCTTCTAATAATGCATTGTTGGCATTATGTTTGCTTTATAATTCCTTGGTACATAATGATTCTTATATTAAGGATGTTGTTTAAGATGCTCATGTTGCTAAAGTTTTTGAATGATGCATCATGTTATGCCACGGTCATGGGTTGCCTATGATGAAATCATGGATGATATTTATATATTGCTTGAGCCACATAGTTGTTATGATGCTACTGATCAGATTTATTATGATAGAATATTCTTTTAATGATGCATATGTTAGATTGCTTACATGTTGATCTTCATAAGTTCGAGGAGATAGACATAGCTTGATTATACAACCTCATTATTTGATTATGCTGAGTGTCACTCATTACTTTTATGTTTTTGCCATTATGCCTTCAAAGATGCATAATTTGCATATGGTGCAGTTATGGATGATGTTGCTTATAGTGCTTGGCTCTAACATGTACATGATATGATGCACATGATATATTATTTGGGGATTTTTGCTCTTGGTGGCATCAAGGAGATGCGTTACTAACAAAGTTTGATAAATGACGGTGAGCTCATGGTTTTCTATTAATGACTTTTCTCATTGATGAGAAGTTATATAAATACTACTATCTATATGTCATGGGAAATCATTGATGGGTGAATTACATATAAGGATCTTATGGATGATTACTTAAGTTGCATATGGATGAAGTGGTGTTGGTGTGATAGTTCTTCTTGCATGAATAAAATGGGCCAAGAGAATGATGTTACTACAGGTTTCATGAAGACATCTATTGAATGATATTTGGAGACTTAGTCACGTATTAATGATGTCAATGAATGATGCTACCTTGCCCTATGATGATATGCTTACTTCTCACATATATTTATTAATGCATGAAAATATGTGTTGCTATGCTTTGGTGAACATGGATTGAGGCTCTTCCTACTAAGGGAAAGAGCAAGTTGACCCTGATGAGGCTAAGAGGATGAGTTGATAGCAGATCTATACGGAAAATCTTATGTTGCATACTTGGTCATAGGTTGATGATATTAAAGATACGTTGTCTATCTTGCAAATTGATGATGAAAATGTGCATGTTGTTGTTCATGTTGTTGCTGTCAGATGCTTATGATGCAGATCCTATATGATATGTGATGATTGTTGGAGGTTATCTTGACTTTACTACCTCACTTTTGAGGCCTTTGGTCTTGGTTATAAATTCCATATCTGCCTTTTGATGTAAAGGTCATGTAAAGACCTATGTTATAAATCATTGTAAACTTCAGCCATGTATGGACTATTATGGTCAAGTCATGTAATCCCATCTTTTTGGGCATGTGATATAGTTTGTAACTCCACTGCGTTGGGTGATCAATGTAAGCATGAGTCATGAAAGGTCATGTATGGTTGATTCATAGAGTCATGCACTTCTTTATATATCTTTAGCAAATTCGGCATGTGCTCAGGGGGAGCATGGTCAATATTTAGTATACATACTCAACAAATCAGATCTACAACGCTCATGTCAACAAAGGGAGAGAAGCCTGCATTCAACATTGGTCAGCCCTTTGCCCGTAATGTAAAAGGGGGAGAGAAGCTTGGTGATTGGATAATGCTTGGTATATCAACAAATGCATTTACAAGTATTTACATGTGGTTGTTACCAAACACCAAAGTGGTTGCCATCAAGTCCAAAGCGGGAGATAGTTGGCATTATGATAAATGTGTTGTCCTTGATGGAAACCCACTTGATGAAGTTTGTAAACATGATGTTAACAAGATGTTCTTACAATATAGTGCACATGTGACAGAGAGTTTGGACAAAGGCATAACAGTCTAGAGATAAAAGAATGATGAAGGTGATGTTTTGATAAATACACGTGGGTTCTATGAAGCAAAGCCACGTACATATGCAGGTATGGATAAGAAAAGGAGCATACAATTTCTGCACCATGGTATTCTAAATACCAAGAGTCTTTACCATGGTATTGACCCATGATATTGAGCTTAACAACGGATATTTGATCCCATCAAAAAATACCATCGACATTAGTGTGGTTTTGACCCATGGTATTGGCTAAGGGCTAAGCTATATATAAAGGAGATGAAGATCAAAGTACTTGTATGTGCAAGTGATGAAAATTTCATGAATAATTATATTTGAAACAAGTGTGCACGTAATGGGTTATTAATGAATTGTTTGATTCGAAACTAAGTATGCACCTGAGAATTTGATGATGGATCAGATCCAATAGATATAAAATGAATATATTGATAATGGATTGATTTGATCTGTAATATTTATGTCTAACACATGTTTTATTATGTATGTCAAGAGATGGGTTTGTTCTGAAGGTATGATGTGCAACAAAGTTATAAGTCAATAATCGCATATTTGTACGTGGGTTTGATAACCTAAAAGGCACGTACATACACGGGGTTTAATACTAGTAAGTAGTGTACCAATTATGCACTTTGGACAGATCTGTATGCGAGTTTGATTCTTGAAAAGTGCGTATACACACATAAGTGTTTTGTGGAAAGTGTGTATAAAAGCTATGGTTTTTATGAATAAAATGTCTAATCAGTCTTGTTGTGTTTCTGTTGCCTGTCAATGAAGTCTTACTTGATGATATGAGTTTAACAATGATGTTCGAAGTTGAATTAATTGATTGAAGAGTGATGATGCTACTATTTGTATGTGATTGAAGATTTGTGATGGTTCTGTGATTATTTTAGACTAATTCAATGGTTCTGTTGGGCATGGAATCCCCCCCGAGGCATGTTCTGGGGCTCAAAGCCCATGTTTTGACCGAATGATATTGTAAAGCCCCACGAATTGTGAGCGCGGAAGTATGTTAGAGTCATAGGGTTGTCCGCCCTAGTTTGTAATGTAATGTTGGCCTACCCATGGTCCGCGGGCCATGGGATTGTATAAATAGAGCGAGGCTCTAAGTGTAAAAGTAACGAAGTATGATATAGAAAAGTAGAAGCGAAGAGCAAGAGTCTAAGTGTCTAAGGGCGTCTTGGGTCGTAGAGTAGGAGAAGGCTCTGCAGCTGAGTGCGGAGAGGCCTAGTAGTCCGCAGCTGAGTGCACGGACCCTTGCAGCTGAGTGCGTAGGGCGGAGTCGAGTTTGTAACCGAGGAAGATAATATAAAGAGAAGTTTTATCTTAATTTCGTGTATCTGTTCTTGGGTTATTACCTGTTTGATATAAATTGCAATTATACTGTTTATTTACTGCGCGCACTTGTATGAATGATTTATATTGCTAAGTATAACTTACCGCTTACAAGTAGGCTAAGTTAATCAACTAACAGTGGAATACTAGTAAGGACTTGGGTAAGAACAATGTTCGACCCCCGAGTAGGGCTCCACAAAGGAAACATTTTAGGATGCGAGGTACGGGTAAGTGCGCGTAGCGACGTGCACACAGGGTCGAACCGCAGACCACTTGAACTCATAAGACATCTCCAAGGTGCGGAAACCTGGTTCTAGCACCCTCCCATACTACTTCGGGTGAGACCTCAGTGCGCGCTCTGTAGATTGTTGCCGAAAGGGCCAGTAGTACTAGGATTTGTTTGGCTAAATCACCTCTGAACCTGGGTCAGGCCCCAACAAGCCAACAGGTTTAGGGTGTAACTCAGTATTTGATTCAAAATGACATTGATTTAGTTTCAGGGTTCAATGTTTTGAGATCTGTACACAAGTATGCTTTAAGAAATTCGCGTATACACGCGAATTTGCTAAAGTAAAGTAGCGTATATATTCTGACATTTTATTGATCAGGGTTTTCAATTGGTTCAGTGAATTGATGTAGTGCTTGGGCTTAGTATTGGTACTCTAGTTACAGTCATCTAACTATTTTTGTTGTTTAAGAATAAGTTAATTGATTTGGGTCTCAATTGGTTCAATGATTGAGTGATTGGTTGTAGTGACCAGTTTCAATTTTGATATATGGTATTGGGCTTAAATGATGGTAGTGGGTCTAGTCTGAAAATTTGATGAAATATGGCCTACAAGTTGTGGTGTTTTGTATCAGGTGGATCCAGTGTGAAAATTTATGAAACTTGGTCCATAGAGGTGTTAACGGCTAGATCCTTCAGTGAGGAAGTTGAAGCTTCCTTCTAGTGGTAGCTGGTAAATCTGATCAGGGGGTTGGAGCTTCCTTTCGGTGGGTGCCGGTAAATAAGATCAGGGGGTTGGAGATCCCTTACAGTGGGTGCTGGAGAACGAGAGAAAGTTGTAGCCATTTGCAGGTGGGTACTTGCGTGCTGGTATGAGTTTGCGCCAGTAAAAGACTGTAAGAAGTTTTTCATTATAAAAGATGAAGACAGAGACAACAACAACGATGGTTTTTTCCACATTGGGTTTCCACCTAAAATTAATGGTGTTCATGTGTGTTGACGTGTTGCTTGTGTGTGATGGTTTATTTCGTTCTTACTGCACATGGTTACTATTTAATTAATTCCTATTGAAGTATTGATACACTGGTTTAAGTTAAACAAATGATGAATTAACTAAAAAGTAAGTTAACTGGATATACGTTAGTTGTCTACATAACAGTCGTGTACATACGCAGGTTTCTTTCAGTAAAGTCGCGTATAGAAATATGAGTAGGAAAATAAAAGGTTTTAGTGAGTTTTAAACACTGGTTCAACCGCCCACCCCTGCCCCCCTCCCCACCGGTCGCGTACATACGCAGGTTTCTTTCATTAAAGTCGCGTACATAAATACGAGTAAGAAAAGAAAAAGTTTTAGTGGGTTTTAAATATTGATTCACTCCCGCCCCCTCTCAGAATTTTTCCCAACAATATTTAAATTTTGAAATAAAATAACTATGTTGCACTCTCAAGTGGGTATATATTGTGAGCTAGCCAAGTATCAACAACCTCTCTTTTCATATTCATATGTTCTATTTCCCTAAATTACATTACATATTAATTCATATTTTTTAATTTATATATATAATATTATATCATATTTTATCTATATATATATAATTGATGATGATATTAATAATTACTTGAGCATATTAAGTAGCTCCATATTACATTAGTATATAGTGAATATCACGACATCATTACAATATTACTTAATGGGAATATAATATAAAATATTTGAAAGTAAAATTTTCATTCCATCCTAAACTTGAAGGCTAGCAAAGCTCATGGTAAGATAGTGTATATTTCTTTTTTCCTTCACACACAAAAGTTGAACAATTTGAAGATATGGTTTAACTAAATTTATATATAAACCTAAAAAAAATGAACTTTATCCGCCTAATAAAAATAAAACTTAAGATTATGATTATAAAATTAAAATTATTAATTTGTTTATTTATTTATTTATTTATTTTTAACGTGAAACCGTCACTTTTCCATTTGCAAAATTGATCACTCCTCTTTCCCCAATTATATATATATAGATATAAAAGAAAGTGAAAGTGTTATATACCTCTATATATATTACACATTTTAATTTTCTTCATGGTGTTTTTGGAAACATTGGCATTTATCAAATGTTACTTTATGTGAAATCTTTTGATAAAAACTATATTTTCATATATTTTATCTTAATTTCAAAATCCATGAGATGCTTTTGCAGCGTCGAATGTCTGGAACAATATTTCCAATGTTTAGTTAGGAATTCGAAGCAAGCTAAAAAAAAAGATGAAATTGTTGTTGTCATCATATCTATGCATTAGGGATTATTCTTTGCCTCCCTGTGATGCAGGAAAGTGTTCCCTTTGCGGACAGAGGCAACCCCTCTAGCCCTAGAGTGGGTCTAGTCACAACAAAGACAGATCAACAATTGATTTCCTTAAACAGTCATCGTTGGAGGCCTACCTCAAACCGATGGTCGATGAAGTTCCGTTGCGCTGCTTTAGCTTCTGTTTCCTTCTCCTTAATGAGCAATTAACCTGAAACAATACAATGCAACAATAGAGCACGTAACCGAGAAACAACAATGTTCTATTTACTCATAAAGTCAAGAAGTCATGAGCTATCAAGTAAATTACATACAACATAGGAAAACACCATTGACTGTATTAATAATGAATCAAGAGCAAATCTTACAACCAAGTCTTGACGTCGCAAGCCTTCTCGGAGGGTCCAACCAGTATGTTTCTCAAACATTCACCCTTCAAGGATGAATCTCCCAACATACAATGTCTCTCTCTCACTCATAAGATTTAACACAAAGTTAAGGGCACTCTACAACCTTCCACAAGCTATCAACAATCCCACACTTATCACACCCACACCAGCTATCTATCAAACTCAAAAGCACTAGCAACACTGCCCAACCAAAAGAACTAGTACCTCAGGAACCAACAGATCATAGCAATGGTGAGTGATTTTATAGGAGAAGGAATCTCCATGAAATGAGGGAGAGGGAGCTCATCCTCAAGGAAGGTAGCACAAAAGGTGGAACCACCATCCCAGAGGTGGAAAGGCGATCTAAACTGACCCAACAACCAGCTCTAAAAACATCCAGAAGGCCGATTGTTTGAACTAATTTGCCAAATTTAGACCGTCGCGGGTTATGAACTGGGGACTAGCGACGACGCAGTGCATGACAGAGAACCGTCGCGCATTTTAAGGGTTTACTAGTGACGATGCAGGAACTTAGTAAAAAAGGGTCAATCTTCAGCATAAGAGAGCATTTGCTTAATCTTCTTGCATAAGTGGGAAGACATGGACATGTTTATTTGACACATGACACAGCAGAGGGATTGAGATGAGGACAGTGACAAATTAATGTGTAACAGATGTCCCCTAAAGCATGAAGCCCGAGAGAGTGGGAGGGGTGAAATGCTTTACGAAACTGTCTGAACTAGAACACTGCCTCGAAGATCCTGCAGGCATAAGTACAACTGATATCTCTGATAGTGAAATACATGTAGTCTAGGCATGGCTGCAACCATCCAAAAGACATATGAAACTAGGTCGGTGGTATGGACGTAGCCATACAGTTGACAAGACCATGATAATGATAAAGGTATGGTCGCAGCCATCCATCAAAGAGTCATATATGTAATCACGAACCAATCCACGTAGCCCGAATATATGTGATCTCAGTTTGGGGTCTTGAAACCCAACCAATCATAGTACAAATTCTATCATGTGAACATATGTGCTGAGGTCGAGCATGATGGAAAATCACTTGATTACCAGTCAATGATGAAAACCATTAACAAGCGCGAGAGAAACCACCAATAATGCCAATGGCTCTCAAGGTATTGTCTAGTACAATCCACTAAGTGTGAAAGATGAGCTGAAGTCGAACACTCGTGGAATCACCCAATCGAAGACCAATGATGAGAGTCTATCTTCGGGTGTGAAGAACTTGCCATTGAGGCATGCAAGCTCCAAGGTATCGAAGAGGATCTCTAGACCAATCTCCTGGGTAATGAGCTGATGTCGACAGGAGACGATCCGTCGCAGGAGGGCCATAATGTTTCCCCCATCAACGACACGAGATAAGGAACAAGTGGTAGATGGTGAAACAAATCATCAGAAGAGGAGGTAAGGGTGTGAACTGCAGAAGGATTATATTCTCGAACATATCGGCGACACGACTCCGGAATGTGGCATCATTTTGGTACCAAAGGATCAGAGGCTTGATGGAGACAACATGGATCAGATGGAATGAGGAAAAATGGCAACCCAAAACCCCAGAAGGCCAAATGACGATGTGTGGATATCCCAACCCGACAAGAAGCAAAAGTGTCGATGTTCAAGAGTGACTAGCTGCAGTAGATAACCAATGACAACTTCCAATTTCCCCCCCACCATTGCTGGTGAGTACCCCAATTATTTTTGAAAACAAGCTTGAAGGGGATAGCATATGCTTGTAATATAAGTTCGACCTTCAAACGAATCCAACCTAGTGATAGTTTAACGAGCCCTAGGGAGGAAAAGCTCGAGTCTCGTCATGGTGACGAGTCCAATGTCGTCAGGGTTTAACGAGTTCGACATAGGGAAAACTCGGAGTCTTTTTCATGTTTAGAGAGTTTGAAAAAGACATGGAAAAGAAAACTCGAAGGGGGTCCTTTTTCGTAAATTTGTGTCCCTCGAGCCCGAAAAAGTAGAAAACAATACCTGAGAGAACCGCTTGACCATTACGACCAAGGAGTACTTTTCGTAATTAGTGGTCCCAATCCGAAAAAGTAAAAAAGTGATCAAAGACATGTCGTTTCATAACCAAAATCGAACTTGAAACAACAAAAGCTCGGCCATCTTTTCGCGTTTATACGATTGGAAAAGAGCTAAAAGTAGACCACCATTTTTATTCTCTTTAATGGGTCAAAAAGGGAAAAAAATACTCGGTAATCTTTTCATCTTTTACGAGTCAGAAAGAGCTTAAAGGTGACTCGTCCTAGAGGAACGAGTGGTATAAAGGGTAGCAACTGGTTTCGACAATGGTGGAACTGCTCAAAACACGTAATGGTCAAGAGGCTAGCTAATAAAACCACTCATCGTTACAGTTCCTCAGGAAAGGAAAAACAAACAAGTGAAAGCATATGATCGACCAAAGAGATGGTGGCGATGAAATGAAACAACCAAGGCTCATCTAGCAGAATTTAGCGGATAAAAACGGCAATCACGAGATGTAAATCGGGTATAGGTTTATTTTTACACAAGCTTGAACCATGGAGAACTCCGCTTGAATTCGTTTCATGTTTACACAAGCTTGAAATGAAAAACTATGCTTGTTATAAGTTCGCATGCCCCCAGCATAATGACGCAAATCGAGGTGCATGCCCCCCAAGCTTCATTGCATTCAACGAGGTGGATGGAATGAAGGTTCACTTTCGAGATCTTGGAAAGACTCGACTTGGATTGTACAAGATCTTAATCAAAGACTTGATTTGGAAAAAGGAGTTGTTTCATTTTTAATGAGGTTGACACAGTAAAAGAACCATCCTCATAACCCTTGTTTCATTTATTAAAGAGGTTGACACAAGATCAAGAACTTTCCTCAAAACTCCTTGTTTCATTTTTTAACGAGGTTGACATAAGATCAAGAACTTTCCTCAAGACTCCTTGTTTCATTTTTTAACGAGCTTGACGCAAGACAAGGAACTATGCTCCATGATCTTTGTTTCATTTTTTTACCAAGCTTGACGCAAGATCAAACTATCCTCGAGTCCTTGCTTCATTTTTTAACGAGGTTGGCACAAGAAAAGAACTATCCTCGGGACTCCTTGTTTCATTTTTTAACGAGCTTGACACAAGACAAGGAACTATGCTCCACTCCTATTCATAGGCCGTACAAAAACATGGCTCCCAAGAGATCTTCACCGGATGGAAGAAGCACGCTTCAGGAGGAACACATGTCATGAGGCACTAATGATAGATCGGGTTCTAATGCCCCCAGTACATGATGTACGAGACCATCTACATGATCATCAGTAGATGCGAGGACGAAACGGGTAGCCACATAATTGATTTGTGGCAGGGAAGGTATTGCTTGCAAGGAAGAACCGATAGGGGATGATAGCTGCATATGAGGCACTTGGGGACTAAAGAACGATAATTGATCTATGGTCACCATTATTCCATCATGTGGAAAACAAACGACAGGGAAAAGGGAAGAGACAAGGGCCCCCATGGCATAGACATAGTCACGGCCAAGGAGAAGACTAAAATCTAAAGCACCTTAGACAACCATCACGTCGATACAGACGATTTTGCCTCCCAAAGTAACAGGAAACTTCGGGAGGATCCCTAAAGGTTGACTGGTCCCTTTGTCAAACGCCAACAGATTCTGCATGACTGGCACAAGTTGTGGAGAACCCAAATCTTGCCAAGTAGTGAAAGGCATGAGGCTAACTGACGCACCCTCATTCAAGACAGTGCCATGTATTGCCTTATCATAGGCATGTACTGTAATCTAGAAAGGCATGTAGGATGGAAGGCAGAAAGCAGTCAAGTGACTCCAGTTGAAGGAAACGACTGAACTACTTGGTGGGAGTATCATATGATTGCCCCCATGCTCTACAGGAACCGAAGAAGGACTCTCCGAATTAGCTGGGATAAGAGGGTCATTCTCAGGCTCTGGAGAATCTGATGAGACGAGAAGAACATGAGCAGTAGAATCATGATGCTGATCGAGGACAAAGTGGACCACTGGTGGTGAATCCAAGTCGGCACTCTTTCCGACCAATGGTTGGTCAAGAATGGGCTGAGCACAGCCAGGTTCGGGAAGAGAAGGGTGGACAAGAGAAGAATCTATGTTAATCTCTTTGCCAAGTAGGAGAGGATCTGAAGAGAGCCTTTGATAACCAACTCGAAGTGGAGGCGAAGAAGCTGTAAGACTTTCCAAAGCAGCTGAAGCTTTATCCATGAGCGGACAAAGGTGAAGGGGATGGTTGCCTTCACACAGTCTACAGGGGAATCGAATTTTCCCTTTCTTCTTACCGCTACCAGTTGATAGGGTAGCATCGTCATGAGCTTCAGAGGATGATGAGAGACGAGCCAGAGCGTGAGACCAAACTTCTAATATCCTTGGAATAGCAGGACAATCACGAAGAAGATGGTCATCCTTGCACAATTTACAAGGAAACTTAACCTTCTGTAGAGGAGCAGAGGGTGGTATGACCTGAGATGTACTCGGAGCAATAGCTGCATAGGTGGCCTCGCGTTTATCAAACCTCTTCTTCTTCTTCTTCTTAGTCTCCTGGTTACTAGATGTGAAACTTTCACTAGGTGAAGGAGGAGATGAAGGTGAGGAAACAGGGGAAGAAGGTGCAGGCTCAACCTTGGAATCAACGTGTCGTGGTTCAGATGAAGGAGATGGTGGAACAAGAGACATGATGCTTGGGACCATTGAGGTTGAAAACAACCAAATGAGCAGACCGATGGTTAACCCATGCAAGGACAATGTTGCCATATACGAAGCACCAACATTTCCAAAAGGCGGAAACAGACCCGGATTTGCATCTGGGGGAAGACCTTGGCCGGTAGACTCAGGGGAGGTTGCCATCGGGAACAAGCCTGAAAAAACACTTGCACTGTAATCAAAAACTCGAACTGTTACCAGGAATATTTCGTGGGCAGTAAATTTTATGACACAGGAACAAAACTTGACCTTTTCATGTTTCAAGAGTCGAGAAAAGGACGAAAAGGTGACTCTATCTCTTTCGAGGTTTAATGAGCCTGAAAAGACAAGTGCTCATATGGACCTTTTCTTTTAAGGAGTTTGAAAAGGAACATAAGTGATTACTCTGGAGAACTAGGCAAAAGGTTTACTAAACAACCCATAAAACTGCATATACGCCTTGGCGATCACATGAAAACCAAGGACTTTCCGTACGACGGTCAATCTTCCTAAATGTTGTGTTTGGTGCATTACAGTTTGCATGGCGGCAAACATGACTTCCTAAGGATATAAGATGATAACCTGGTGGGGTCTCCCAACATATACTCGACGGTACTGGGAGCACAAGTCCGTACTAACAGTTATTGAGTCACAGAAGGAGGAATCACCCAACCTTAAGCAAAAGCAATAGTGACTAGGTTTAACGACGTCGGAGCACGTCTCTAGCCAAGACCTCTAAATAATGTGTGTTGTGTTCCAATGCGTTGTTAGGTTCATTAGTTCATTTTAGAGTTGATCTTGAATTATGTTTCAATTTCCAGGCCTTACCGTATGTATATCAAACAACCTAAGGTGCAGCTAGAATGAGTAAAGCATTTTCACTTCGATGAACTCCTACTTATAGAAGGGTAGAGAGATCATTCCCAAACCAAGACAAAACCAAGATTGGCAAATGTAGTCACTCAAGAGTCACAATGTATAAACACATCAATCCCTACAGTGGATCGATACTACTAATGAGAGATTTAAAATTCGCCTTCTAATTTTTCAAACATGAAAAACTTGGAATGCAAAATTCAGTTTTACTTTCGCATACTAATGAATGCAATCTTTTGATTTTGATAGCTTTGAATTCTAAAGAAACAAACAAGCAAGCGTGGAAACTGATTGATCCAAATAATTGTAATCTATGTCTGGTAGTGAAACAATCGAATCAATATGAAAATTGGTCCAATAAATAACACTAAACACCAATCAGCAAGAAATAAGCAATGGAAGAAACCTCAAGCAAACCAATAGGAGGGTTGCGAATGAATCTCTGGACAGACAAGTAACCAAGCCAAATAATTCAAAACTTGAAAAACCAGCCCACAAAGCCCAAAAATACAAGATTCACTTCAATGAAACCGAAGAGTAAGCACCTTAACTAAAAGCAATTAAACCAAACCTATAGATAAGAGAAAGACAATAAGGGATTAACCAGACTAATGAATTTAGGAGGCAGAATTGAAAAAAACAATTCTACAAGAATCGTCTCGGGCATAACACCAGCAACTAGTGCCGATCAGTCACTAGCCATAGCAACAGAGCGATGTTGTCACGAAAGTACACGTCTTTCATACGACGGGCTGATTTCAGGAATCGTCATGACTGCGCGATAGGATTCAGCGATGCACAAACTTCCAAAACAGAGACAACGCGACGTCGGCGCGACTGTTTAGCTTTTTCCAGCGACGAACTTAAAAACAATGAAAGGTAAATGAAAACTCCCAAACAAAGACCAGCCTATCCTTATAGGTAATAAAGGGATTTCCCAGAGTGACCCAGGTAACCCAAAAGACTGATGGCTCAATCCCAAAATCCAAAAGACACTAACTCAAAATCAAGCAAAAGCAAACAAGAGAAAAACATAGGACGGACTCCCCAGCGGAGTCGCCAACTTGTGATGCAGGAAAGTGTTCCCTCTATGGACAGAGGCAACCCCTCTAGCCCTAGAGTGGGTCTAGTCACAACAAATACATATCAAAAAATGATTTCCTTAAACAGTCATCGTTGGAGGCCTACCTCAAACGGTGGTCGATGAAATTCCATTGCGCTGCTCCAGCTTCCGTTTCCTTCTCCTTAATGAGCAATTAACCTGAAACAATATAAGGAAACAACAGAGCACGTAACCGACAAACAACAATGTTATATTTACTCATAAAGTCAAGAAGTCATGAGCTATCAAGTAAATTACATACAAGACATAGGAAAACACCATTGATTGCATTAATAATGAATCAAGAGCAAAGCTTACAACCAAGTCTTGACGTCGCAAGCCTTCTCGGAGGGTCCAGCTAGTATGTTTCTCAAGCATTCTGATCCAGGTGGATATTGGTGGCCACCTGCCAAATCCACTTGGACCCCCACCATTGTTTCTTTCAGCTCTTCAGTTTCCTAAATTGTAGCACAATTTACTATTTTTAGCAGTTTTTTTAGGTCCTGAACTTTCGGAGCCGTTTTGAGGCCCTAAACAACGTTTTTTGGGAAATCTGGGGGCAACATGGTCCCAGAGTAGCGGTGCTCGGATAGATCTTTCTAACGAGCTATTGTATGCATCAAATGGAGATCGTATGCCAAAGTTACAACCCCGGGAAGTTGATGTACCAATTTACCCAAACGGGGCCTACAGTTTGGCGTTTCATCTTCTAGGGTTAGGTTTTGGAATGTTAAGGGTTTTCCAGTGTTTCTCAACAATAAATAGGCCTTTGAGCCTCATTGTAACAGAGTTCAGAGGCATGTAGCCGCCACATCTCTTCTCAGAGATAAGCTACCATCGCCCTAGCTGGTTTATTTTCAAATTTGTTTGTAAGCATATTTCAGTGTTTTCCATTAATGAAATGAAGTATTATTTCCACTGCATCTTTGTGTATATGGTTATCTCTGTATTTTGTTGTGTTCCTGTTTAAATCCGGATCACATTCACTCTTCAAAGATGAATCTCCCAACATATAATGTCTCTCTCTCACTCATAAGCTTTAACACAAAGTTAAGGGCACTCCACAACCTTCCACAACCTTCCACAATCTATCAACAATCCCACACTTGTCACACCCGCACCAGCTATCTATCAAACTCAAAAGTACTAGCAACATTGCCCAACCAAAAGAACTAGTAACTCAGGAACCAGCAGATCATAGCAATGGTGAGTGATTTTATAGGAGGAGTTTCCATGAAATGAGGGAGAGGGAGCTCATCCTCTAG
>APFE031514337.1:0-10073 GCA_000404065.3 Pinus taeda | reverse complement strand
ATTGTTCATTTATGTAATGTAAAGGAGGTTGCCCCCTCGAAGAGGCTGAATTCTAAGGTGTTGATCTATCTTTTCTATCTTTCTTGAGCTGGTTTCATAACAAACTCCATGTGGGTCATCTTATTTATGGCAGCTGATATTTTTCTTGGATCCCTCTCATTGAGAGGTGTAGGATTGATTTAAAGATCATCTGATTCCGAGAAGTATTTATGAAGATATGAATTTATTTTGAATATGGACAAATTGTTAAGTCAGCCAACAATTTATGTAAGCCCAGAAGCCCAATAGTCATGTTTATTCAACCTCTACATTTTAGTATAAATAGAAGAGGACTTGGAGTCATTTGTCACACAGACACTCACTCCTGTGATCTCACTTCATCTTGTTTTGGGTTTGATGAAGATGAGAGCTAGAGGGAGTGCCCTAGGGTATACGCTGCCCTAAATAACATGCCCTAGATCTAAATGCAGTCATGGGAGAATAAGCTCTACGTTGCTCAAAAATCCAGAAAAGCTGAAAAGTCGGAACTGCCGGAGCTACCAGAGAAGCCGGAACTGCTAGAAAACCCGGAAAATCCAGAACTACCAAAAAAGCCAGAACTTCCAGAACTACTGGAAAAGACAGAAAAGTCAAAAAAGCTTGAACTGCTGGAAAAGCCAAAATTGCCTGAAAATCTGGAAAAGCTAGAAAAGCCAGAAAATCAGGAACTGCCGGAAAAGCTGGAACTGGCGGAAATGTCGGAAAATCTGGAAAAGATGGAAAAGCCAAAACTTCCGAAAAAGCTAGAAAAGTCAAAACTACCGGAAAAGATGGAAAAGCTGGAAAATCCAGAAAAGAAGGAACTGCCAGAAAAGTTGGAAATGCCAGAAAATCTGGAAATGCCGGAAAAGCTGGAATTGCCAGAAAATCTAGAACTACCAAAAACGCTGGAACTGCCGAAACAACCATAGCATCTATCTTCGAAGGAAAGAAACATGTAAGGGACAACTAACTAACATTGGGATAGTTGTATCATACTTAGAAACAATTACACCAAGCATGCAATGTTATAGCCAGAATGCAAGGGACAACTAGCATGCAACAATAAGCATGCTAGGGACAACAAGCATGCTAAGGACAACAAGCATGCTAAGGACAACAAGCATGCTAGGGACAACAAGCAAGCAAGGGACACAAGCAAGCAAGGTGCAGCCAACACATAGGTCAGGATTTCATCATGGTGAACCAATCGCACATAATGCAGTACAGTGATGGGTACAATCGTGATTAATGAAGCATGATGAGATGCAACATAGTGATGATGGGTGCAGCATGGTGCAACATGATGAGGTGCATCATGATGACAAAATGCAACACAACGATAGGTGAATGAGTCACCTTGGAGAATCATTTGAAGCATCGTATATTCAACTGATCTCCTGTATCATCTTCTTAGAGATGATTTATGCTCTTATCTAGATAAATCATAGTGTTGACTTCTACTCTAAATGTACTATCTCTCTCTCTCTCTGTTGAACTATTGAAGAACATATAAGAAGAATTGATTAAGGGTTTCCCCACATTGGGGTTTGTCCCTGGCTAGCGCCACATCTTGTGTCCTCTTGTCTTGGCCTGTCTTCTGCGATTTATATTTATGTTCTATCTGCAATTTACTTTAATGCTGATGTGATTTCTAATCTGGAAAAGATATTGAGCTAACTATGAAAATTGAAACAAATTGCTCTAGCATAGAACATACCTAAAATTAACAACAATCAATGCCACTAACATCAATATATATAGAGGGGTTTGTGCTCTTGATTAAATTATAGTTCCATACCGTCATACATGGCAAAATCCAATGGGATAATTACAATCACCCCAATCTTGAAATCTGAAAAGAAAAAAAAAAAAACTATTAAATTTGCTTGATTTTGAGTGGGATCTAAAATTCTACTTTCTTCATATGAAGTCCAATGAGTTCAAAACCATCCTCAAACATCCTAAGTCAATTAAAAGTAATGTTAAAATTTTAAGTAGAATGATAAAAATGAAAGATAAAGGAGAATGTCACTTTGACTTTAACAATTTAACATTACCATTAATTGCATAACATTAGTAGGGGAATATGGTCAATACTAGTCTTCTTGAGTTATAAATCATTTTTTTTAAAGGGCCCTTGGTAGCATTGTAAAAAATTGACATATTCAATACTGAATCGACTAGTTCAGTGAAGAAAGGTCGGTTCGATATTGAAAAAGGCAGAAATGGTCTAGTTCACTAGTATGAATCGATTTTTTCCTCTAACTGGTTGGATCGGTTGGCTTTGTTTGGTCTGGTCTGGTTCTTATAACATTGCATGATACTAATCCATGTTGCTAGAAATAATGAACTACATAGTAAGAAAATGACTCTACAAAACCAAACATCAACTATTCATGTTGGCTTTGTGCAAACAATGAACCACATAGAGTGAGGATTGGAAAAACCAAATGCCATCTACTTACATGCTTTTATAAGTGTGCTCTAAACCAATCACTCTTTGATACTAGAATTTCAACAATGGTGTAAGCGTTAATTTTAGCCATGAACAACTTTATACTATAACCATTATTATATTTCTAGGTTTGGGTGAGGTCGACCTTGTACATGTAGGATACTAATCCCTTTTGTGGGAAAACATCCCACCTCTTAAATATTGTATATATAGCTACCTTTTGCTTGTATTCAATGTTATGTGATTTGCCTAAGTGCTACTAGCTAGTGTTCCCCTCTTTTGTGCTTGCCCCTATAGTGCTTTTGTTCTTGGGTTCATTCTCTTTTTAGGGTTGTGCTCCTCTTAGTTGATTTATTTTCAAGTGTTTTATTGCCATAATATGTATTTATTCATCACTTTATTATAAAATTTCAAGTTTATTTGATTTTTCTTGCTTCTTTCACTCTTTCTTAAGAATCTCAACCTAATATTAGAGAGTGATTCACACTTACTCAATTTAGTAGCATAATTTTTTTTGGTTAGTGACTTCAATACAAGGGTTTTTGGTTAATTTATCCATTAAATTCTAAATCATAATAGTCAATCAAGTTGGAGTCATCCACCTATGAATATTTGAGTCAAAAGTCTTGAGTTCCTTTCAAGTCTTTTAAATTGTTTTTGTAGTAGATCAATGTCCCTCAGGATTTTACATAAACCTGAAAAGGATTCCAACATGAAATGAAATATTTGGTTTTATAGTGGTGAGGTAGATAAGACTCCCCACAAGCTATCTATAGTTAGTTGCATCCTCAAATTCATTTCCTTTTTTAGATGTGAGCTTTAGATTTTGTTCCATTGAAGTGGACAAATGAATGCATTCAACCATGCCAAACTTGTTCAACAATTCTGCAATGTACTTCTTTTGAGAGTGGAATATATATCTTGGATGTTGGGTCACCTTAATGCCCAAATAGTAATGAAGGTGTCCCCAAATATTTCATCTCAAATCTTTTGTCCAATTCTTTCATTTTGTATGTAATATAATTTTTCATTGTTCCCTATTATCAATAGATGATCTACATATACCACAAGATAGACAACCATTTTGCCAAATTTCATGGCAAATAAAGTTACATCATCAAGATTTTAGTGTTGGAAATTTAATTTTAGAAGATGCTTAGTCAATTTTTCATACGAGACTTGTGGTGCTTGTTTTAGGCCCTATGGGGATTTGATGAGTTTGCATATTTTCTGTTCTTGTCCCTTCATAAAAAAACATTCTAGTTGAGACATATATTTTCTTTTTCCTTTATGTCTCCATTCAAGAAAGTAGTCTTTGCATTATTTTAATATACTTTCCATCCATTCTAAGTTTCCAAGGCAAAAATAGTACAGATGGTGGTCCATTTGCTGTCGGAGCAAAAGTCTCATAATCAACCCCTTCTTTTTGTGAAAATCCTTTTGCCACATGCCTTAATTTTTTCTTATCAAGTTATTCATCTAATTTATACTTGTGCTTGAAGACCCACTTGAAAATTGGTTTGGTTCTAAATGGAGGGTCCACTAGTTTCCATTTTCCTTTTTTTATGAGAGAATCATACTCTTTCTGCATTGCTTCTTTCCATTCATCATGAGAAGTAGTTTATTTAAATGAAGTTGGTTTAAAATTAGTAGAAATTTAATTCACAACCATAAGAAATATTCGTATCATCAATTGAATCAAGATCATCTACATCACCTCCATTTTGTCTGGTGAAACTTCTAGTTCTTGTCTTTTCAACCTCATTAGGATGAACACTTTCAAGTGTTCGAATGAGACATTTGGAATACCTTTCTAAGATGGCCTAGGGGACTCTATTATTTGAGATGGGTTTCCATCAATATTTAGCTTTCCAATCCTCTTAATCACATCACTCAATGGGTCTTCCTAAATAAAGAAGTAGTTGGAACTTCATGAGGGGGAAAGAGTTCTTTAGAAGGAAATTTTGTAGATTGATCTAGGATAGTTATATTCCCTTCAGGATGTGTAATATCATTATCAAATTCATGAAAATATGTTGCATGATTGAATCTGTTAAAACTATCAAATTGCCACTCAAAAATATTGTCAGTCTTTGAAGATTCAAGAAAAATCACATCTCTAGACAATATAAACTTTTTATTTACCTCATCATAGAGACGATATGCTTTGGTTGTATCTGAGTTCCCTAATAAGATACTCTTTTGACTCCCTGCACCAAGTTTGATTCTTTACTCCTTAAGAATCAAGGCATAGTAGGTGGAACCAAAAATATTGAGATGCCTTATCGAAGGAATGTAACCATACCACATTTCGTAAGGAGACTTGTTTTTTAGAGCATGAGATGGATATTTGTTTGTAATATATACTGAACATAGGAGTGCATCAACCCAGAACATTAACTTTACATTTTTGAAAAATATCACTGAGAAAATCATATTTAAGATAGTCTTGTTCATTCTTTCAACTACACCATTTTGTTGAGGATTGTATGGAAGAATTGATTGATCTTGAACCTCGTGTTGGAAAATACAGTTTTCAAATTCTTTTGAAGTATATTATTTTCCATTATCAATATGAATAGAGACAATATGTGATTTTGCATCATTTTCAATCCATGCATGAAAGCTTTTGAAAGTCTCAAAAGCTTTTGATTTACTTTTCAATAAATATACCCGACACATCCTAGTGTAATCATCAATAAAAGTCATCATATATTTATTTCCATTTGTAGAAGGAATAGCCACAGGGAAACACAAATTAAAACGAATCACTACAAGATTTCTATATGCTTTGGAAACAAAATCATGAAATGGTTGTTTGCTATGGTTTCCTAGGATACAAGCATCACATTGCTTCAACTTCCTTGGAATAGTTGGAAAACTAGAAACACCATTTCTTTTCAACAAACAAATACTTTCATAGTTAAGATGTCCAAATCTTGCATGCCATAGAAGACTAAATGGAAATGGGCCATCATTGTATTGGGAACTCTATGCACAGTACTCTGCATGAGCGGATGTTCCTTGCAACTTCAACAATCTTTCCTCCTATATTCTAGTCAGACAACTGTGTTGTTTGATGCTTTTCTTATGTCAACTTTTCCACCAAATATGTGAATGGAGTGTCCTTGCTAGTGAATGGGAACAAGGGAAAAAATTTTTCTCCTTAGCTCTGGAAGGTAGAGTACATCTTATAGAAAAAAGTGAGGAAGTCTAGGAAGTTTAAGCCCAATGGTGCCATTTTCATATGACTTGAGACTTGACTTATGTACAAAGTATACTTTTCTATCTACATTTTCATCGAAGTATTTCTAAAAGTTCATGTGGTAGGTTGCACTTGTATCAAGAAACTATGCATATTTCCAAGAAGCAAATGAAGTATGAAACATATCTTCAATTAATCCAATATTGCAATGGGAAACAATATAACAAGTAGATTCAGGTGCTTTACCTTTTGCTAGATCTGGGGTTTTACATTTTTATTCTTTGTGTTCCTGCTTGATTCTTTCCTAAGGGATTTTGCATGTGGATGCATCATGTCCATCTCTATTACAATGGAGATCAAATTTTCCTCCTTGATGATATTGACCTCCCTTGCCTATCATTGTTATTCCTTCCACGTCCTCTTTTTCCACCTCTTCTTCTAGAAGAATGTTGTGTTTGATTCTTCTCTTTCTGTACAAGACATGCATCTTCTTCAGGAGATGAGAAGCTACCTTCCTCTTCCCAAAATCTTTCTCCCATTATGCAAACTTATCCACAAGACTGTCAAAACCGATTTCTCTGGGTTGGGCACTAGCTCATAGGGATTCAAGATAGTGAAAATATGTAGGATAGAGGGCCTTGACAAAGACTATGAGAGGGATGAACATTTTAACTCTAGTTACTTCCACATCATGTATGAAAGCTCCAATTTCTGAAGCTAGGGCAAGGGGGTCATCATCCTTCAAATCCATGTTGAAGAACTTGATTTTCAACTAAACAACCTCCAATTCTGAGCATGAGTCAAATAAATATTTCAAATTATTTAATGAAGCACAAGAATTTGTGATTGGAATTAAATGGTGAGTCACCTCTTTACTTACAAAAGCACTAATTAGGGTATAGGCCTTGTTATCCTTGTCCTCCCATATGGAGATATCTTTATCTGATGTGGTCTTGGTAGGCTCATTGTTACCTTCTCCTTCACAAACACCTTTCCATAAGTCATTGATCACAAGGGTGTGTTTTATCTTTCTAGACCATTCATGGTAGTTTTCTTTTCCAATGAGTACCACTTCGATAATAGAGATAAGAGACTACATCTTCAACAATGTTTGAGCCAATGATTAAGAAAAACAATGGATAAAAATGTTGTAATCATAATCATTATTTCTTCAAATGTGTATAAGGTAAGAAAGTTTCATCCACATTCACATATACTTCGAAAAATTTTGGACACAAATAAATCACAATTATTCACCATTATTTCTATATTGTTGACTTTGTGCTTAGAAGCCTTCTTTATTTCTGGTGTTTCTAGTGACTTGGTGGAGCCTCATTATTGCCTCATGAAATCTTAGCCTATTGGCCCACTAATAGAAAGTCTCATGTTTAGAACCAGTGGGTACGTCTTCCTATTGTGTGAAGCTAGTACACAAGGTCCTACCTTATGAAGCATTCGACCCCCATACTTTCGTAGTTTTGCAAATCCATGTGCAAAATGGAACTTGTCACCAAAATTATAGTTTTATGAACTTTCACAGCTCACATAAATCATAGTCTTTCGGTTAGGGGGCATGGTAAAAAATTTCCTTTCACCACATTACATTATTCAACTGACCAAGATAGTAGACAACAAATTTTTGGGTGGAAACTATTCCAGGAGAAAAACCACCAAATGATTCTTAATATTTGTCTTCAATGGTTTACTGGAAGGATGCTCCAATGCCTTGGTTTACAGGCTCCAACATGAAAGATGCTCCAACACCGTTTTTACCATCTCCAACTAGAAGGATGCTTCAACGCCTTGGTTTACAGGCTCCAACATGAAGGATACTCCAACACCTTATTTACCAGCTCCAACTAGAAATACACTCCAACTCCTTGGCTTTATCAACTCCTAATGAAAGGATTCTCTAATGCCTTGTGTAAGTTCTGACCTATGCTAGCACCACCCTACGACCGCGAAGTGTTCTCAAGCTTTGACCTGAAGGAGACTCCACTCTCCTACTTGATACCACCCGACCACCTTGCTCCACAATCTGCCACTTACCCTGAAGGATCCAACCTTCAGCTCAACATGGTGGACCACATTTCATATATTTTCAGATTGGGTCCACCTATTCTCAATATTAATCATCAAAAATAACAAACTACTGAATATGCCAATATGTAATACTAGCACAAGGTCATTAACAACAATACCAATTCTCTTCACCCAAAATATCAAAACCTAACAACTTTGCTTATTGCATCAATATTTTTTTTCTAATCTAAATACATGAACCTATGAATATCAATGAAAATCCTATCTCAATAGTTTTTCTCATGTCATATGTGCCTTTGTCAAACCCTAACAATAATATGCAACAAATCAACATATACTCGCAAACCCTAGCTCAACATATAAAAATAGACCAATATCAAACCCTAGTAGTGTCTACTCATCATCTTTGTATCAGTGACATTTAGTAACCAATTCCTATTGAAAATGAACTCTCACTATCAAGTTCATTGTCATAACAACTTTATCCAAGTTACAACAAATTGTCTTCTCAAATCAACAATATGTAACAACTTTATATATATATATATACACACACACAATTTTGCAAATGTTGTAACCACTACCACCCTTACTAAAACAAATTTTTGTAATTACTTTACCAAGGTATATTTCTCAATTCTAATGTCGGTGCTTCTTCCAATTTTCAATTTGAATCAATAATTCTCTCAAAAACCCATAAAAGGCATAATAAACTTTTTATAAAATTAATTTTTCTACATTTGACACTTTTTTGGGAGAATTCTACAAATTAAATTAACATCCAATCTATAAATGCACCTAACTCTTTGACAAATTGGGAAAATAAAAGTACTACAAAACACAACAATGGTTCAACACCAATTACACTATGCCATAATGTATACAATTAAGCCAGAATATAAACAACCATATCTATAATTAAGTACTAAACTTGAAATTTATTCTCCAAAATGAAGGAAACAAAATTGACCTCATGTCAACTATGGAATTTGTTAGTTCACTACACCAATTATCATCTACGAGTATAATTGTGGCTATCCATTCTGTTGTGGCCACCAACAACCCCCCTCTTTGTTTGATATTAGCAATAACACCAAGCAAATAAGGGACCCTTAATAAAAATTCAAACAAACATCTCTAGGAACATTTGTGTTTTTTCCTTAAAAAGTTATCGCAACAAAGCAATGAAACATTTCTTTTATGAGGATAATAAACTACGAAGGAACAATGTGAAAATCATCGCATCGCGTTCACTATGAAATGCTCTTAAAAGAAAAACTTAAGAAAAATCCCCGACGGCCGATGTGCGACTTCGCATATCGCAAACATCACGTAAAGTAGCACACAATGACTAATATCTGCGATGTGCGATGTGCGATCCGTGATCTGCGATGATCCGATATTGCGATGCCACAATACTATAACACAAATCTGCGATCTTCGATCTGCGATGAGTGCGAATTTTCTCGGCGCAGTATTCAAGGAAAGCTGCCCATTAATCAAAATTAAGCGCGCGCCTTAGAAAAGGAAATTAATGATTGTACGAATGGCTGCTTTTTGTCTTTTCAAAGAGTCAGTTCGCTGTGAATGTCATAATTATGCACACATAATATCTGAAGCTTTCATGTCAATCTTTATTACCATTACTCTTTTTCCTTTGTGCAAACCATAAAACAGGAAATAACATAAAGCAATATTGCAGGAAACATCTAAGGAAAAGGGGAAAGTGCCAATTCTCGGAGAACACAAAAGAGATCTCTTCAGAAACGGGTGCCACATACAATAGGACTACAGAATCCAGAGTATCACTCAACAGATGATAATGACCGATAGGTCATCTGAAGCTCAGAATCAAAGGCGCACAAAAGAAGCATGATTACAAAAAGACCTGAAACTTACACGCCAAAAAGCCCCGAATGAAGAACGAAGGCAGTTTTCAATCCAGAAAATTGCTCAGAAAGTAAAGTCTTCTGATTCATCAAGTCATTCGCAAAGACAGAAACCGAAATAGCAAAAGCAGAACCAGTTTGAGGGAAATTTAAGTTATTACGAAATATACACCCAGTCAGCGGGAGATTCTCTAAAATATCTCATAGTTTACCAGAAAGTGGTGCCAGCTCTTGTTACTTCTATTTTTATAGCACACACGAAAGGGAAGGCAACCAGCCGAATGTTGCGTGCTTACAACACTAAGGAGCAAATACAGAAATAGTTCAGAGTCAGATTTAATTTTTAGAAATAGTTTGCTTTATCAGAAGGATGGTCATTTGAAAACTGGATCCTAAATTTATGTAATCAAGTTAATTAGCTAGCAGTATTTAAACCCTTCTCAGGCATTTAGAGAAGGGT
>APFE031514331.1:157197-172273 GCA_000404065.3 Pinus taeda | reverse complement strand
AGAAAAATACCACTTCAAAAATTATTAAGTTTACAAAATAATTATTTACATTTCATACATTAGAAAATAAAAAAAAGTAAAAAAAAAAAAACATTTTAAAAAAAGAGTCTGGTGCAGAATTACCATATTTTTAAGTCAGCATAAAAAACACTACCATCATAAAATGCAATGTACATAAAAAAAATTATAGTGCCAAAAACTAAGCTTTAAAAAACACATGTGTGTTATGCATAACCCCTTTTCGAAATCGAGTCACTTTTTTGCTATCTTTACAAAACGGGTAACAGTATGGGTTCCCGTTTCAAAGTTTACATTGTTCATCATGGAGAACACATCATCCAGACCTCACAGGAGAACTAATCATACTGCGTCGCCATGAGGTGTCACAGGGAAAGTTTTGATTCTTTTACCCTGTACACGTACACCACTAGGGGATGGTGAGTCACCCTATGGTCATATGTTGCTCCAAGAAGTACCTCGCCCCCCCTAGAGCTCTAAGAGCTCCATACATCATACAAGACCCTCATTAGAGGGTTTCTGAATGAAACCAACTCATTCTCGAAAAGTAAAAAATTTGACCTTTCCTAGGGGCTTTGTTAGAATGTCGCCGACCTGTTCATCTATACTGATATGTTGGAGCCTTATAGCTCCCCACTGCACCATATCTCGAATATAGTGGTATCTGATATTGATATGCTTGGAGTGATAATGAAATACGAAATTCTCTGATAAACCAATCCCACTCTGGTTATCACATAGGATCACAGTGGTATCCAATGTAAATCCAAACAGCTCATTGAAGAGCTTTTGTAACCAGATTGCCTCATAGGTGGCCATGCTAGCAGCAATATATTTTGCCTTGCTAGTGCTCAAAGCCACCGACTTCTGCTTCCTACTCATCTAGGATATTGAAGTAGATCCCAAGGAGAAACAACACTCAGAAGTGCTCTTTCGGTCCACCACACTGCCTACCTAATCAACATCAGTATACCCAAGTAGTCTCACATCTCCGACAGTGTATCTTAACCCATAAGTAATTGTGCCACGAAGATATCTCAACAGATTCTTGGCACCAATCTAATGTATGTGGTGAGGTTCAACTATATGTTGACTCAACGTGTTGACTGCAAATCATATATTTGGTTGGGAGTTCACTGAGAACATTAATGCTCTGACGAGTAGACAATACTTGATGGCATTTCGTAAAACAGGTCCAGGAGTGCTACCACTTAACTTCTTAAAGTCAAGCTCCATTAGGGTAGTTACAGGCTCGCAGTCCACCATACCGAATCGTTATAATATCTTCACCACATATTTTCCTTGAGATAGGAAAATTTCCCTTGGCTTCTGCCAGACTTCAAGTCCTAGGAAATAGTGCATCGGTCCTAAGTCCTTCATTTCAAATTCAAAAGCCAACTCCCTCTTACATTTGTGAATGAGAGGGTCTGCGCTTGTTAGAAAGAGGTCATCCACATACAACACTAGTGTGAGAGGTTTGTCGTCTTCAACCTTAGAGTAAAGGTTAGGATCAAATTCACTCCTAGTGAATCCCAGCTTCATCAAGTAGTTATCAATCCTCTCATACTATGCTTGGGGTGCTTGCTTTAGCCCATAGAGAGCCATCTTCAACCTGCATACATGAGATTTTTTTATCATAAATCTCAAATTCTTCGGGTTACTCCACGTAGACCTCTTCTTTGATCAAATCATGCAAGAATGTGGTCTTGACATCCATCTGATGTAGGTTCCATCTTTGTGAAGCCACAAGGGCTATGATCGAGCGGATGGTGGTGTATCTAGCAATAGGTGCAAATATCTCATCATAGTCTACACCTTCCTTCTAGGAGAAACCACAAGCGACAAAACGAGCCTTATACTTTTTCGTACTTCCATTTGCTACATGTTTTATCTTGTAAAGCCATTTAGAAGTGACAATTGTCTTGTCCTGGGGTCTGGGAACTACTTCCCAAACATCATTCTTCATAATAGACTCATATTCTTTGGTCATAGCATCCTTCCATACTTGATGCTTGACGTCATTTGTGAATGATGAAGGCTCATTTTGGATGACTGTGCTCATGATGGTCAGCTATCCCTGATATCTGTTTAGCTTCTTACTTTCATGGAAGGTTCCTCAGGGTACGATGTGTCCTTCAACATCATCAAGTAAGCCCCTAAGCCAAGAGGGCCTCTTCCTAGAAGAGGAAGGCTTAGGTGGATCAATAGGATCCATGGGTTCATCCACATTGGGCATTGTTACATCATATTTTTCTTTTGGTTCCCTAGTGTCAGCTTCTTGAGAGCTCCTCACTGTAGGAAGATTGTTCATCTTGCTGAGAGCCATATCTTCGTCAAAGGTGACATCATGACTAATCACGACTTCACTTTGATTAGATACATAGATTCTATAGCCATTAGTATTTTCACCATAGCCCACGAAGATTCCTTTCTTTCCAGATGCACCCAATTTATTCCTTTTCTCTTTCGGCACATAAAAATATACAAGGCTTCGAAAAATTCTAAAATGAGATATGTCAGGTTTCTTATTGGTGAACATTTCTTTAGGAGTCTTGGAACCCAATGCTTGATGAGGGAATCGGTTTTGTACATATACGGCGGTGTTTGCAACTTCGACCAATAGAAACTTTGGAAGTCTTTGATCATGGAGCATGGCATAGACAACTTCCACAATCGTACGGTTCTTCCTCTCCGCCACACTATTCTGTTTAGGAGTATATGGTGTAGTAGTCTCCCTCTTAATGCTAGCCTCTTTACAAAAGTCATGAAACTTGTTAGATTTCATATTCAGTCCCATTATCAGTCCTTAAGATCTTGATCTTCTTTTCAGTTTGATTCTTGATCAAGGAAGTGTCGAAACCAAGAGAACACTTCATCCTTATTTTTCAAGAAGTATATCCAAGTCTTTCAAGAATAGTTATATGTAAAGGTAAGGATATGAATATCCTCCCAAGGAGTTCACAGGCATCATACCAGATATGTTTGAGTGAACTAACTATAATATATCAGAGGTCTTGCTTTTGCTTGAGGGGAATGGTCCCCTTTTGAGCTTTCCTTCGACACATTCCAGACATACACCTTCTTTCTCTACTCGGAATTCAGACATCCCTGTTACCCTTTGTCTTACATCGGGTAGAGCTTTATAATGAAGTTGGGCAAACCTCAGATGCCAAAGTTTGGACTAAAGAGATGTGTCACAAGACATGACACCTAGTGGACTTCCATCGACCTGATATAATGAATCAACTTGAAACCCAAGAGTAAAGGCATCTTTAACATTGTTTTTCCATAAACGTACCCTTGTCATCACTGAAGGTCACCTTGTAGCTTTTGTCTTCCATTGCCGAGATGGACACCAGGTTATTTTTGAGGTCAGGTACATATAATACATCCTGGAATTTCTAGCCTTCTTGAATGGATGCCACCAAGCGCTTGTCAATAGAGTCCTGAACGATCTTCTTTGTTTTGACTTCACTGGTTTTCCATTTGTTCCTAGTAGCAGCGGGTGCATTTGATGGAGGCTCAACAATATTGTATCTCACATGGTCCAACACTCGTTGATCTTCTAAGGTTAGATTGAGAGACATCTTCCATCCGTGATAGTCAGACTTCTCACGGAGCTTGTCTTCGGTGGGGAAGAGTGTTGAGGACCCCATAGTTCTTTTAGGATAGCCTTGCCAATCTTCTCTTTGATGATTCATCTTGTTCTTGCTCAGGCTTTGTCTTCACCTCAGCGTTGATACCATGTTAAGTTATGGTATGTTCTATTCTTATATCAGTTTACTTATCTTTCTTATTATTATCCACAGATTAGCAATCACATGTACATAAAGTGAAGTGCAGATAGAACATTAAACGATTGACAGAAAACAAGCCAAGATAAGGGACACAAGATGTGGTGGCTAGCTAGGGACAAACCCCAATATGGGGAAACCATTTGATCAAATCTTCTTTTATCGTCAATAATTCAGAAGAGAGAAATAGTACATAAATCTGAATTACATCAGCAGTACCAAACCCTAGATCAGCCAAACTAGGGTAGACAATATCTTGCAAACCGACTGTCAGATCAACTTGATTCCACCACCAAAAAATGCAGCCTTCAGAGGAGAGTCAGATCCACCTATAGCGTAGTTCAGAGAGAGTGAAATATGGTCAATACCTGGTCAAACTTCCGATCTACAGTTGCAGCCTTAAGTTCTGCATCCTTCCTTCCACACATGTGAGAGAAGAGTCCCTTTCTATGCAATAGGAGAAGAGCCTCTTTTCTGTGCAGGAGAGAGAGAGAGATGTGTTGAGATGTGTGTACAAATGAGGAAAGACCTCCTGTATTTATATACAAATGTTTATGATGAATAGATGCATTTGTTGGGCTTCTGAGCCTACATGAGTTGCTGGCTGGCTTGATAATTATTCCATAATCTAAATAAATTCAAATCTCCATAAATACTTATAAGAATCGGATGATCTTTAGATCAATCCTACACCTATTGATGAGAGGAATCCAAGAAAAACATAATTAGCCATGAATAAGGTGACCCATATGAATTTTGTCCATAGTTACCAATTTTAACATGTACAGTTGTGGGTGTGGTATGGTTGGTAGTCCTAGCTACTTCACGATCTCTGCTGAAATGAGGTTCTTTTGGTTGCCGCTATTGACAATGAATTGCAGCGGTGAACCCTTCACCCGCATTTATGAGTCAAAAAGTTGCTCCCCCTCTTCTAGATTTTTGGGGTCAATCTTTTGGACCTTGGCGGTGGCAATAGCGGCGTTGGGCTGCGCATCAATGATTTGTTTCCATTTGTCATTCCCCTTGTCAGGTTCTGATTCAAGGTCGGAACATGCATCTGATTTTGAAGCCTTCAACTCAGCCACTAGCGACTGCTTGGTCTGACACTCACTTGTGTTATGAGTGGGGCTCTTATGGAACTCACACCACTTTCCTGTGTCCTTCTTTGACTTCGTGGTGTTTTTCTTTTCTTGCGGCTTTGACGGGTTGTCTTGGGTCACCCCGCTTTGTATTTGTCATTTATTCTTCGGATTCGCAGATCCAAAGTCTCACTTCTTTTGTTTAAACTTCTGCTCCATCTTGACGGTGTATCGATATGCCATACTGAGCGAGGAGATGTCCAGGAGCTCCATCTCATCCTGGATGTACTTGTGTAGGCAGTTGTGGTATTTGAGTACCAAATGCAACTCAGAATCCTTGATACCCAACTTTGTGCGAAGGGTATGAAAAATATTTGTGAACTCTAGCACACCTTGGTCCCTTCCTTGTTGCAGCATGGTCCACTTTATGTATTTTTCCTCATAGCTCTTGACAGTGTAGTATTGCTCCTTGATGGCATCCTAGAATGAATTCCAAGTGGGTGCGGCTGAAAATAGTGAGCCCGTACTTTCATCCTTCTACTCATCATAGGTTTCCCACCAATCTTTGACATGGGGTCCTGCTTTGAGAAGTGCGAAAGTGATCGTTTCCTGACTGGAAAAATAATGAACAGAAAAATACCCTTCTAGCAGATTTAACCATTTGTCTACAGCATCTGCATCTATCTGACCCTCGAATATGGGGATTTCAAAGTTAACTTGTACCTTGAAGGGTGTGGCATTTCTAGAGTAGCTGTTGGAAGTCGATGCGTCAGCCCTGGGTAGTCGCTGAAGGATCTAAGCAAAGGTGTTCATCATTGCGTTCCTTTGTTGCTCGAGGGCTTCTTCAAGCAAGATTTTGATAGGATTTCCTACCCCCTCGTCTTTCTTTTCATTCACCATGGGAGGTCGTTGGGATTTGCGATGCTGATCTTGCAAAGGTTTGACCAGTTCAAATCCTAACTCATATCCTGACCTCGTTGGGGACATGTAAAGAAAAATAGAGAAAGAGAAGACCGATCTGATACCACTGGTATGGATTTAAACAAGAACACCATAAATTACAGATATAACCATAAGTACAAAGATGTAGTAGAAATAATACTTCATTTCATTAATGTAAACTACTGAAATATGCTTACAAACAGAAATGGAAATAAACTAGCTAGGGCAATGACATCTTATCTCTAAGAAGAGATGTGGTAGCTACATGACTCTGAAATGTGTTACAATGAGGCTCGAAGGCATATTTATTGTTGAGAAACAATGGAAAACCATAGACATAAAAAAACCTAACCCTAGGAGATGAAGCGCCAAACTATGGGCCCCGTTTGGGTAAATTGGTACATCAACTTCCCAGGGTTGTAACTTTGGCATATGATCTCCATTTGACACGCACAATACCTCGTTAGAAAGATCTATTTACAATGTTAGGGTGAAAAACATGGGTCCATGACCCATGTTTCTCCTAGTTTTCCCAAAAAACGTTGTTTAGGGCCTCAAAACGACTCCAGAAGTTCAAGACCTAAAAAATTGCCAAAAATAGTACATTGTGCTACAATTAAGGAAATTGAAAAACTGAAAGAGACAGTTATGGGGGTCCAAGTGGGATATGCGGGTGGCCACCAACATCCACCTAGATCGTTCCCCCCTGTTGCACAAAAAATGTCACCTTGACATTATACAGTCTGTGTGAGTCTATCACCACTCATACTTTCCTCCTTTACAACTCTTAAACCTCAGTTCTTTATATCAAGCCTTGAAAATAAGAGAAAGTCCTTAAAAATATCTAAAACTCTGGTTCTGCACTTTCTCTTAGCATTACCTGCGGTCCCGCACCTAATGGTCATGTCCCTTGTGCACTTGACCTCTTTGTCTCTGTGTTATGGGTGCGGACCCCTGTAAAAATTAAAAAGGCAAGTACATTCTTAAAAACTCACTTTGAGTCATTTCTGGAAGCTTCTAGAGGGAATCTTGAGGTGGCAAGTTCACTCCCTTAAGTTTCATGCATCCCATACCTTAAGTAGCTAACCCCTTGATGTGAGGAGCTTATCCCTTTGAAGGAGGACTCTATCCCTTCATAGGTGGACCTGTAACCTCCTTCCTTTGCACTATAAAATGAAGCATTGGGTTGGTTACTGAGGGGGTTGAAAAGTTGAATATTTTTGAAGTGAAATGTTGCTGGAACTTAGTCTTCCTAATTGAGCTTTTTAGAGGAGATATTACATACCTTTTTTATCTCATTTGGAAGAGAGTGAGGCTTGTCAAAGTAGAGGAGATTTCTGTTTGGACCCTGGTAAGAGCTTGTACAGCATCAAGGCACCAAAGGCTGTAAAGTTCTTCTATTTCAATGTTAATACAATCAAGTTTATTTTCCTCAATAAGTTGTGTTTTATGGTTTATTTTATGGATTCCTTGATCACCATGATGAACATGATTTATTATATTAGCTATGCAGGTGTTATTTGATGTGTGCTTGCTTGTGATTGTAGGTTCTCTAAAGGAAACTCTTTCGGACGGTTGAAGCATGGCTACCACAAACTAGCGTTAGACTTAAGGTAGGGTCTGAACACCTCTTTAGTTTTTATTAATGAATCACAATATGTTTAGAGAAAGGTATATCTTCTTGTCTTGCTTGTTGCTAGATATTTGTTGATAATAAGGAGATTGGCCTTGTCCACAAGATCAATTTATTCGGCCAACAAATTGGCGACTCCACTGGGGAACTGAATTTGGTTTTTTGATTTTCCTTTGTCTTTGACTTGAGAAACTTGTTCTTGTTTCTGGTTTTTGCTTGATGTGTGTGGGATTGGGTAGTTTTTAGGATCTAAATTTTTTTTTTTATTTTTTATTTTTATTTTGAAGAGGACCGCATGTTTTTTTTACAATACAGTGCGGACATCTCCGCATTGTTCCTTTAGTGCACAGAGCGGTACCACATCTGGTTATACTGGAAGCCTACGGACCTTGTCAAAATTTTTGAAAAACCTAAAATGTTTTCATCCAGTTAAGTTTAGCTTTTATTTACGATTTTTAGTCTCTACCTAGATCTACATGTGTCCTGTCAAAAGTCTCTTGTGAGTAAGTTCCATTAGTGTTTTTGTTTTAGATGATTTTCTAGAAGTTTTGCATGCCCGAATTGGTTTTCACTTGGTCTCTGTAGTGACTCAAAGATTAGAAGTCTAAGAAACCTTAGATCACCCTGGTGTCTTTTTGTCTTCTTGATGAGTCAGGCTGGTTTGTGAAATCTACCCTTGGTGAGAAATAGATTTCGTTTCTCTTTGCAAATCTTTGAACGAACTTGGTCATAAGTTGTGAATTTCATTTTTATAAAAGAAAACTTAGCTGTGCGTTTTTTGATTGATTTGTTATTCTGAACGAATTAATCCTAAGTTTACTGAATAACTAAGTAAAACGTCCTCAAAAAGATTTGAAGCTTTTATTTCGATTAGGTTTTTAGAAGTTTTTAGATCTCAAAATTAGTTTTTCATAGTTTTGAGTGTTTTCTAGAAATCGTAGAATCTCTTTTGAAAGAATTGTTTTCTACAGTTTTGAGTGTTGAAAAAGAAAAAGGGATTTATTTTTTGTGAACATAATTAGTAGTCTCGTTTTGAGTTTCTTGAAAAAGACAAAATTATTTTCATTTCATTTACATGTTGAAGGAAAGTTTTGTTTTTCAAAGATTGCATTCTCAACTCTTTCTTTTAGCTAGAAATTCATTGAAGGAAAAATGAATTGTTTATCATTTTAGGTGCACTTTTTAATGTTTTTGGAGTTGAGTCTTCACACAATCAAAGTTTCATCTCCATACCTATTGACTTAAGAAACAACCCATAAAAATAACGCTTAATTAAAATTGATCTAGAAATCTTTTTATTTCTAGGGCTCTTATCACCAATATAGCTTAGGCTAATATCTTGGAGAAGGGAGTAATTAACTCTCCAAGATAGTTAAAACAAACAAGTAGCTATATCTTGTGGTAGAAAATAAATCCAATTGTAATTGATATAATCTGGGAAGCTCCTCTTAAAGGAGTCAATCACGAGATCATGTCTGAACCTTTGAGACAATCAAGTCTGTCTCATTGGGAAAGATAGCAGATTTGCACGTATTAAAAATGGTAAACCTCAGATTAACCATTGTCGAGGAACTTGGGGTCACTTGTTGGTAAACCTCAGATTGATCATGTCAAGGAGCCTTCAAGGGGATTGAGCTTTGTTACTCTACCCTTGCACGTACATCGGATCATAGATTGTTCCCCCAGTTGTATTTGTTACTATTGGTAACCTTAGTGACCATAATCTTAAGATTCTTTCCTAAGGTGACGGTGAGGGACGGGTCTCACTCTACCTGGAGCAGACATCGACTAGACTCACTTGGACTCTCTGGGGGGTTCTCTTCACTTGAGAGGGTTTTGTGAAGAAACTTGTGCCAGTGTGTTTCATTAAGCAGGTTGTCAGGGTAACTGTTCCAACCGCCATTTCTGTATTGAATTATGCGACATTAGATTTTATCACCAACTAGTGTTTTTGGTACGGAAAGTTACTGTTTGTGTGTGGTTTGAACTCTTATATTTTTTTTAGGCATGCGATTCAATTGTTTGGTTCTTTAGAGACTTTAGGTGGTTTTATTGAGATTTTCTTTGTTTGCATGTGAAGTAATTAAATATTTAATCGTGGCTGAATTATCGAGACAATCCCGTAGACTTTGGGGGCAACCTCTCGAATATACACCAAGTCAGCTTGAAGGGCTACGACTCTTGTATCACTTAGTGACAGTAGAGTTGGGTCACTGGAAGCCGGAGAATCATCTTTAGTTGTTCATCCTGATTATCAAGTTCAAGCAACAGAGTATATTTATGAACTAATTTCATTTTCTGAAGTTACTAGTAGTATTTGTTCTACTAGTGAATTAATTGAAGAACCTGAAATTTCTGAGCCTGAAACCGAACCTGTTGCTACTCCATCTTCAAGATTTGCTTCTCCAACTTCTAGTCGTCTTGGTTCACCCAGGGTAGGAAGTATCATTACCCAAAATCTTCCTTTTGGACTCATTTCTATTGAATAACTTGTTGGTATGGACGAAGATACAACTTTCCTTGAAAATCAACCAACTTTAGAACTTAGGGAGCGTGAATCAATCTTCTACAGTCCTTTTAGAAGTGACGCTTGGTACGTATCATTAACAAACTTTTTAGAAAACCCGGGTCTTAGTTTTTCACCACCTCGAATTCTTTTCCATCCTACACCCAGAGGTTATTATCCTCATTTGAATATGTCGAAACGGTCATCCATGTTTTCCCAAACACCAGAAACATTTTTATATGGTGGTCCTTTTGTTCCTTCTGGGTATCAGTGACTCACTGGTACTTTTTTAGGAGCATCTTCTCAACCAATTGAACGTGAGATATCAACTGGTAATAACGGAACTCCATCGTTGAGTGTAGAAGAAATCCTTATGATGCCTGGTACTATTCCAAATATGCAACCTTAAGGTAGTTAGTTACCACCTGGAGGGTAACCTCAAGGTAGTCAATTACCACCTGGAGGGAAACCTTAAGGTAGTCAGTTACCTCCTGGGGGGCAACCTCAAGGTACTCAATTAACGCCTGGGGGGCAACCTCAAGGTAGTCAGATACTGCCTGGGGGGCAACCTCAAGGATAGTACATACCTCAAGGTCAACCCCAAACTCAGTATATACCTCAAGGTCAACTCCATTACCAATATATACCTCAAGGTCAACCCTATTTTCAGTACGTGCCTCAAGGTCAGTACCCGACTCAAGGTTTCCAACTGCCTTCTGGTTAATCATTTGTACAAGGAATTGGAAATGTACCTCTCAATTATCAACCTTACACTCAACCTGGTTATGGTCCTCAATATGCTCAACCTTTTATGGGTCCATACCCCGGAATGAACATAGTGTGGGATCCATCTCATATTCAACAGATTTTACAACCTAATCTGTAGTTATCAAGTCAACTTGGACAACCTTTGGTTTCTAGTCCAACCCAACAACCTGTCCAGCCTATTGTTCAAACTTCTGCACCTAGTGTAGTTCATCAGCCTAGGCCTAGTTCACCTCGAACTCTGCCTCAAACTGTTGTTGCAACTACTGCCGCTTCTATTCAATCTACCCCACCTACTTCTGGAGTATCGACAGCTCTAGTTTCTATTGTTCCTGCATCAACTCCTTAGACCTCTTTACCACAGTTAGGACCTACAGTTCAGACTTCGGTTTAGATGCCTGTAGGAAAACCTGGTCCAGGTACGGTTGTCACAAGTCAACCACAATTTACTTATCAATCGTACCAAGGACAGTACCAATTGGGTTATGCTGTGTAAAACACAGTTTATCAGTATCAACTGTACCCTGGATATACTTATCAGCAACCTAAACAACCCCAGTTTGGTCTGGTTAATCTTAGTTTTCCGGGAGGATATAATATTCCTATTGCAAATCCAATTCCAGGTTATCTTGGATATCCTCCTCCTGGGGCTGGTCTTGTGACCCAAGGTTTTAAAGACCATAACCATTAGTTACCTTTTATCGCAGCTTTGGATTTACCTGATTTGTCGCACCTTACGAACGATCAAATTTACTATCTTTCGTATTAGCCACCAATGCCTAATACGTTGCCCAATGATATCCCGAAGTTTGAGGGTAAGTCAGGAGAAGATCCGTCAAATCATGTGATGACTTATCACCTCTGGTGTTCATCTAATTCCATTATTGATGATTCAATTTGCTTACATCTTTTTCAACGCACTCTGATTGTCTTGCTGCCAAGTGGTACATTGAGTTACCACGAGGCTCTTTTTATAATTTTAGTTAGCTAGCCACTTCTTTCTTAACTCATTTTCAGTTGCCTGTTAGATATGACAATGTCATAAAATTATTAACTTCATTACATTAGTCAACATCCACATATATTTTAGATCATATTCATGAATGGCGACGTCAACGACGTTTAGTGAAAGTTTTTATTCTGGATCAAATTTTGGCAGAATGGTTTGTTAAATCATTATTACCTAAAATAACTGAGGATGTAGCTAAGGCAAGAGTTGTTACTAAAGAGTAAGTAATTGCTCAGGCTCAGTACCTTGACCTCATTTATACGCAGTCGGGTACTTTACATGAAAAAATCCCCGACCTTCCGAAACACAATCAAATAACTACAGCTCCTTCAGGGTCTCATGCCGTTGATGGTATGATTGGTTCAGTTAGTACCAAAAGCAAGAAGAAATCTTCAAAGAATTCTTCTCCTATTATAACTTTACCAGATTCCTCGATAGGAGATTCTTCTGCTGAAATTCCTACCGATATCCATGTCGTAGAATCATCTACGGCCAAATCAAAATTCGGTAGTAAAAAGAAGGGGAAAAAATAAACAAAACTCAAAAGAGAAATCAGATAAAAATGAATCTACTAACAAGAAACGTAAACCTCGCTATCCTTGTCTCATTTGTGATGAAGAGCATTTTACAAGAGACTTCCCACATCGCGCTGAGGTTTCGAAAATCGTCAAAGGTTCTCAAATACCTACTGTCTTGAAGGATCCTTTTCCTAGTCAAGATAGTAAGATGATAGGTTCTTCCTCAAATTCCGTAGAAGAACCCATTATGATGATGTCCCATGTCAGGATTGCGACGCGATCGCAAGATTATGGTAGTAAAGATCCTATTGGTGGTAAGGAAGCAGAATATTCTAATTTAAACCCATCAACTTCAACTCCTTCTGGTTCTGATCCACTACAGATCAAGAAACCTAACCCAAACTTAGTAATCAAACCGCCTGCTAAAGGTATACTTCAGAAGTCAGCTTTCAATCCACATGTGAGAGCTTCTCAGAACTATAACATTGTTGAAGATTTAGCTATTTCCCCTTCAACAATGTCAGCTTTGGAGGTGTTGCAATCATGCCCAGCACAACGTAAATTGCTATTGTCTGTTATAGGAGCTGTTGATATTCAGGATTCGAACCTTATAATCTTCGATTTAGATAATAGTACACCTTGCCTACCTCATCAAATGGCTTTCCAGATTCTAGTGTTAGTCAAAAACAGACCTTTCTTTCGAACTGTGATTGATGGGGGAGCTTCTACGTGTATTATGTCGATTCAGTGTTGGAGATCGCTTGGTTCTCCTACACTCAATCAATCCCCGATGATTCTAAAGGCTTTTGATGGCCAAGGGTTTCATCCTTTTGGCATTTTGCAGGATTTATCTATAGGGGTTGAAGGAAAAACTGTAAGTCTAGATGTGGAAGTGGTTGATGCCCCTCTAGATTACAACCTTCTCTTGGGTCGCAGTTGGTCTTATGCTATGACTGCTATTGTTTCATCGGTCTTTTAGCTTATCAAGTTTCCTCATAATGGAAAGATTGTTACAATAGATCAGTTGACTTATTTTTCATCCGACCCAGCCTCTTCTGATAGTATTCAACATGTCGGTAAAACAACTATCCTTTACAAGGATGTTGGGGTAGGTTTGATTAAAGATTTTGGTTTACTAGGAACTTTTTCATTTCCTCCTCCTAATGTATTGCCTTATTTTGCAACTATTCATATGATTTCATTGAACACTATTGCTTTTCATGATCCTTGGATCGTACCTTCCGATTCTGAGGTGGACTCATTTGGTGACGTGATGCCTTTGAGTCCCTTTAAAGTTGCATATCAGGTTGTACAGTCATTTTCCAACTCTTTTTCAACCAAATCTGATCCAATGAATGTGGTCCATGGGGAATCACTGTCGATATCAACCTCAACAACATTTTCTGATCCTGTTCATACTGACGAGCAGATTCATGAACTTATGTCTGTTGATGATTTACCATGGGAAGATCTTCATCATCTATATTCGTTTTTACCTGAGCTTGATCATTTTGAAAATGATTTCTCATCTATTTTTACCACTGATTATGTCAAAGAACCACAGAATCCATTACAACATCCTGATTCTAAGTTGAATTTGAGAAATATCTCTCGAATGGTTCCTATTGAAATTTCAATGAAACCTGGAATTATTGAAAACATTCATATAGGTGCTTCCTGTACGAACGATGAAATCCAAACTTATAAAGCCCTATTTCAAGAATTTCGTGATGTGTTTGCCTGGTCATATGAAGAAATGCCAGGAATTGATCCATCAATTATTGTCCATGAAATTAAAACTTACCCGGATGCTAAACCTGTCCGGCAACGTTTAAGTCAGATACATCCAAGAAATGCTAATGCTATTAAAGCTGAAGTTGAGAAATTACTTCGAGCAGGTTTCATTTATCCAATTCCTTTAATGGATTGGGTATCGAATATTGTTCCTATTAACGAAAAGCAAGGAACGATAAGAATATGTATCGATTATAAGGATATTAATTGAGATTGTCCTAAAGACAATTATCCAACCCCCTATATTGATCAAATTATTGATGATTGTGCTGGCAATGAAATGTTCTCATTTATGGATGGTTTTTTTTATTACAATCAAATCAACATACTCCTTGCTGATCAACCTAAAACGGCTTTCATTTGTCCATGGGGGACATTTTCTTATTGCAAATTACCTTTTGGATTGAAGAACGCCAGAGCAACTTTTTAAAGGGCTATGTCTTACGCATTTCATGACATCAAGCACATTGTGCAGCCTTATCTCGATGATTTACCTACTCATTCATTACGTAGAGCCGATCATCTCACTCATTTACGAGCAATCTTTATCAGATGTAGGCACTATCGAATTAGGCTGAATCCACACAAATGTGTTTTCTGTATAGAAATGGGTCGTTTACTAGGATTTGTTGTTTCGAAAGCCAACATTCATGTCGATCCCTCAAAGGTTGAAGCTATTGTCAAACTACCTCCTCCTTCGACTCTTCGCCAACTCCAAATTTTGCAAGGGAAAGCAAACTTTTTACGTCGTTTCATTCCTAACTATGCTGAGATAACGAAAGGTTTTACCAGGTTGTTGAAACAGAATACTCCATTCTTTTGGGATGAGATAGATGACAAATCTTTTGATGCACTTAAACACGCATTGACCCATGCACCGCTATTGCATCCTCCCAACTACAACCATGATTACTTTTTGTACCTCGCTGCTTCTCATTCCACCATTGGGATGGTTTTGGTTTAGGAAGATGAATTCAACAATGAACATGTGATTTACTATTTTAGTCAAACTTTGAAT
>APFE031514331.1:137990-153279 GCA_000404065.3 Pinus taeda | reverse complement strand
AAATCCTTTGCCTAACAGTTAATCAAACCATATTGAAAGTCTTCAGCCGGTTTCTGGGTATTAGCTTTGGGTCAATTGTCACCAAACCATTTGCAGTGTCATTATGTGTTCAAGAGGTCAGTTCCAATAAACCATTTATTTTCAAAATATTTGTCATCCATCTTGACCATCCCTGAGTTAGACCTTGCCAAATATATTTCTTCAAAACTTGATCTATGATTTCGTGTTGTGGGCTTGCCTACGACGGATCGCTTTCTATCGACTCCAACTCATTATCTAGAAATTGTCAGTACCTTGGAATCTGCATGCCCTAATGGCAGGTTTCTCGCCTTCAACGACAGGTTGCATCATTGACCTTCAATCAAAGGATTCTATGACATGTTTGACATCAACTCATTTATTCACATTTAATGGATTGTACTGAGTACTTTGAGAGCCATTAACATTATTAGTGGTTTCTCTCACACTTGTTAACATTTCACATCATTGACTGGTAATCAAGTGGTTTCTACCATGTTCAACTTTGACACATTCATTCACATGGATAGAATCATACTAGTTCGGGAAGCAGAAATCAAGACCCTGGATCGAGTTTCTACCATCCAAGCTGCGAGGAATTTTGTTATTCATTATACAGTGGACTATTCATAAACAGATGGTTGCGCCCATACTGTGTCTACATATGTCTATACTCATGATGTATTACAAAATCATTCCTGTATCAGAGCAGTTTAGTTAGTTTTCTAGTCAGTTTTGATCTGAGTATGGGAATTCCTACCTCAATGATGATATGTTCACACACACACACACACACACACACACACATATATATTTCATTGAATGTTTTTATAGGTTCCGACCGGGGTGTCTATAGGATGATCCTTGAAATGGTAAAGTACTTCACTCTTCTTAGATGACAAATGTTATCCTCATCTATTACAAACTTCACACTTTAGGGGGCAATCTGTTGCACAAAAATTGTCACCTTGACATTTTGCAATCTGTGTGAGTCTATCACCAGTCATACTTTCCTCCTTTACAACTCTTAAACCTCAGTTCTTCATATCAAGCCTTGAAAATAAAAGGAAGTCCTTAAAAATATCTAAAACTCTGGTTCTGCACTTTCTCTTAGCATTACCTGCAGTCCCACACCTAATGGTCATGTCCCTTGCGCAACTGACCACTCTGTCTTTTTGTTATGGGTGTGGACCCCTGTAAAAGTTAAAAAGGCGCAACTACATTCTTAAAAACCCACTTTGAGTCATTTCTGGAAGCTTCTAGATGGAATCTTGAGGTGGCAAGTTCGCTCCTTTAAGGTTCATGCATACCATACCTTAAGGAGCTAACCCCTTGATGTGAGGAGCTTATCCCTTTGAAGGAGGACTCTATCCCTTCATAGGTGGACCTGTAACCTCCTTCCTTTGCACTATAAAATGAAGCATTGGGTTGGTTACTAAGGGGGTTGAAAAGCTGAATATTTTTGAGGTGAAATGCTGTTGGAACTTAGTCTTCCTAATTGAGCTTTTGAGAGGAGAGATTACATACCTTTTTGATCTTATTTGGAAGAGAGTGAGGCTTCTCAAAGTAGAGGAGATTTCTGTTTGGACCCTGGGAAGAGCTTGTACAGCATCAAGGCACCAAAGGTTGTAAAGTTCTTCTATTTCAAAGTTAATACAATCAAGTTTATTTTTCTCAATAAGCTGTGTTTTATGGTTTATTTTATGGATTCCTTGATCACCATGATGAACATGATTTATTATATTAGCTATGCAGGTCTTATTTGATGTGTGCTTGTTTGTGATTGCAGGTTCTCTAAAGGAAACTCTTTCGGACGGTTGAAGCATGGCTGCCACAAACTAGTGTTGGACTTAAGGTAGGGTCTGAACACCTCTTTAGTTTTTATTAATGAATCACAATATGTTTAGAGAAAGGTAGATTTGCTTGTCCTGCTTGTTGCTAGATACATGTTGATACTAGGGAGATCGGCCTTGTCTATGAGATCAATTTATCTGGTCAACACCCCCCCCCAGGAAGCAATGGTCCCCATTGTGTTAAGTTCCTCCATGAGATGAGGAAACATCTGCTGAAATTGATCCCTGGTGCGCTGTTCTGCAATCTCTGATGTGTCTAGTAATGGTGGGAAGCATGGTAGAGGGTGGTCCACATTAAACACTAGGTGCAAATGAAGGAATGGGGGAATGTTTTGTTCCAAAGAATTTTTTCCCACAACCTTGGTAATGGTGTAAGGACCATATGAGAGTGGTCTGAGCTTCTGATGGGCTCTTGTAAGGCGCTCTTTCTGTAGATAAAACTAGACTTTGTTGCCCACCTAAAACTTTTGTGGCACCCGATGTTGATTATGTCGCTGTTTTTACTTAGAATTTTCCACAATGGAGTGGCGATAGATCGGCCCTTTAGGTAGAGGTGCTCCAAAAGTCAGATTAGACAAATGCTTGACCTGACAATGCAATGGTACTAATCTAGATTTAAACAGGAACACAACAAACTACAGAGATAACCATAAACACAGAGATGTAGCGGAAATAATAATTTATTTCATTAATGTAAAATACTAAAATATGCTTACAAACATAAATGGAAATAAACCAGTTAGGGCGATGGTAGCTTATCTCTGAGAAGAGATGTGGCAGCTACATGCCTCTGAATTGTGTTACAATGAGCCTCAGAGGCCTATTTATTGTTGAGAAACAACAGAAAACCCTTAACATCCCAAAAACTAACCCTAGAAGATGAAACACCAAATTGTGGGCCCTGTTTTGGGTAAGTTGGTACATCAACTTCCCGGGGTCATAACTTTGGCACCTGATCTTCATTTGACGTGTACAATAGCTCATTAGAAAGATCTATCTGAGCACCACAACTTTGGGAATAGCAACATTGGTCCATGAGTTGTCTTGTTGGGGCCTGAACTAGGTTCAAAAGTGATTTAGCTAAAAAAACCCAAATCTACCGACCCTTTCAGTAACAGTTCGCGATGCGTGGACTGAGGTCTCACCCAAGGTAGTATGGGAGGGTGCTAGAACTAGGTTTCTGCACCCTAGGGATGTCTTGATGAATACTGGGAAGTTTGCGAACTAAACCTACACGCTTGCGCTGCTCCGTATAATCATCTGTCCTTCGCAACTTGTGCAACTGCTTCCCCGTAGCTCTATACAGAGTGCAAAGGGGCGTTTTCTAGATCCTTAATCCTAACTATGTGTTTATTATAGATCTTAACTTAATTATGTGGGCCCAATATTCTCATTAATCATTCAACATTCATAACAAGCGTGCATAATCATAAATAGTAAAGAGATGCATAGAGATGTCAGAAACATAGACACAAAATATTCCACAATTAACTTATCTTTTATTAATCCTCTGCTTAGCTACAATCCTAGCTTTGTCTTATGCACTCAACTGTAGGGGTCCACGCACATAGCTGTGGACTCTACCAGGCCTCTGCGCACACAACTGCAGAGCCTCTCACTACTACTACAACCCAAGACTCAGACTTACAGACTTAGAGCAAATTCAAAAACCCATATTACTTCTTCAAGGCTAAGGCTAAGACTGCCTTTTACTCTTAGAGCCTCGCTCTATTTATACAATCCCATGGTCCGCGAACCATGGGTAGGTCAACACATTCTATATTAAGTTACATTATTTTAGGGTAGACAACCCTAGACTCTCACGCTCCGCACCCACTTTTTGCGTGGTCTTTACATTACATTGACCAAAACTCAGGCTTTAAGCCCTAAAAAAATATTATGGGGGGATTCGCTACCCAACAGGCCCCCAACATAATCATCGGGACTCATCCCAAGTCACTCTGCTAGTGCAGTGTTCTTTGCGCGGAGTCCATCCAGCAACTTCTGCACTTTACTTACATCTACAACACATTCTTCCATTGTCCATTGTATTAGTTGTGTGAAAATCTCAGATGCATTGTTGTCAGGGGCACCTTCTTGCCTTAGTGCATATGTTCCCTGCATTTGGGCCAGCTTTCCCTCGATTGTGGCACTGACCATGAATACTTCCTTGAGCCAAGGTTGGATGCGCACTTTAAGAACTACTTCTTTCTGGTGCACATGTCCACCTGTTTCTTTAGAGCCTGGGCTTCCTTCATCTTGGCAAGTCACTGAGTAAGGCCGACTATCTATGCAGTCCCCCTGATATTATCATATGCCTACTATAACTGCCATGCTTCTGTCTCCGGGCGTTGTATGGTTGGATCTTCTTGTAGTGAGGTGAGTGTGAAGAGGGACTGATCCAATAATCCCATGCAGTCCTGTACAACGTGCTCGATCACTTCCAACCCCGATTGAATGGTGTGGTGGCACTACTCTCTGAATTCCGGGGGTGTAGAGGGTTGCGCCATTAGTCGTAGCTCCGCGATCTGTAGGTTCAACTCCAACTGAACCTTCACGGCTTCCTCCTTGGCCTTACGGAATCCAGCCACTAGCTGGTGAATCTTTTCTACTGTTGGGAGTACCGTTGGCATGGCCAATTGTGGTATGCTACTATAGGCCTCCTCCAAAGCCTGTTCCAATCCATGGGTTTGTACGACTAGGTTGTCGCTCTGTAGGCTGAGTTGTTCTAAGTTTAACAATTGCTTGCTCAAAACTTGGAGGGTGCGGCCCTCCCTGGTAGGAAGCTCAGTAGTTACCCCATCCTATAGTTGGTATAGGGTTTCTCTGGGAAGGGTGGCCAAATTCAACCCCCAACCCTTCATTTGACTTGCCGTGGCCCCGTCGCCCTCGGCTACTGCTAAGGCTGCACCTTCTGGTAACACAAATGTGTTCGTTGTGCTAGCACGCAACATCTACTCGACTTCGGATGTACCTTTCGTAAGGTATTATGTCATCATTCCTAGGGGTCGTACCTGTAATGCCTGAAACTGCGCTCTAAGCTCCCCCAACACAGCCATCTGCTCTGTCATTAATTCTTCAAAAGCATCCTTGGTGACATCGCAAACTATTTCCCCACTATCATGAATGTCTCCCTCGGTGAGCTGGATTGGGTCGGAAAAGGTCTTTGTTTCCTTTATATTTTTCTACAAGGTTGACTTCTCATGGATGCACAGCCTCTTGAGTTGGGTCGATTTTGGTGCAGGGTCCGTCTGCTCCTCTGTCTCATCCTCTCCCTGTATGTCCTGCTTCGTGGAAATTTCCTAGTCTTCCTCAGTCTCTTTGGTGGGTGCAGTTGTGGTCTCTGCCGTCTGCACTTCCATTGCTACCTCAAACGCCTTCCGCTGCGTGGCTGCTTCTTGTTCCTGGCGCTTTCTCTCCACCAGCAGCGTGATGCACAGCTTGGTTTCCTTCTTGCGCTGTTGTGCTACGATCTTCTCCAGTTCCGCCAAGTCTGGAGCGTGCCACTCTGGGGACCATGATGCCATCACATTGAAGATTGCATCATCTGTTCCAATGAACAGAAGATTCACCCACGTTCAAGCTAGATCCTTACGTGCCTGAATATACAAGTTATGCATATTTTCCTTGAACTCTATCGTGCTGTGCAAGCTGTTATGTACTGTAGGGGACAAGTGCAGTTTGTGGTTGATCCATGTTCGAATGCTCGCCTCCACGAACACCCAGAACACCTTTATGTCACGAATCCTATTCGCATATTTCGTTGCCCAGAGCGAGGTGTACCTCGTGGCTTTGGGTAGGTCACACTCAACCATGGGAAACTGGCTATCTTCTGGCAGCTCTCCTACAACCAACAAGATAGATAAGAGCGACCATGCATAGTGGAAGGTCTTACCCTACTCTTGGGCCTCTCTATAGTTTTTCAAAAACTCGTCACAGAGGAACTGCACTGAGTTGAACTGGACCCCCTCTGCGCACTGCTCTGCCAACGCAATTACAGATGCTAGCACTTCGTCAGCCCGAAATTTCCTCATTAGTTTGCCAACCAATAGCTGGGTGGCTACGCGCACCCTTTGGTCCTTGATGCTTGCAATTACATACCCTCGCTTCCTCTTCTCTAGCTTATATTTGGTCTTCATAGCTTCTACGAGGTCCAAGTCGTTGCTCTTTCCTGCTATGGCTATGAGGTTGTTTCCTTTGGTGGGCAGACAAGAAATACGGTGAATTAAATAGGCTGTGATGGGAATCAGCTCCTCTAGCCAAAGATACCCATCATGTACTAGGCACAGCAGCTGTCAAATGACAAAAATTGTGATGGGCGTACGGTGGTAGTGGGGTATCCATCGCAAATGGAGTAACCCAGCCCTCTCCACACCACATAACCATTTTTGCTCCAGTAATTTCTCCACGGCCAAGTGTGGGAACTTCTCGCTGTCAGTGAGGTCCCAGACTTCAAACTTCATATTGGGTACCCATCTCATCGGCAATCCTTCGAATCTTATTTCATCCAGAACGAGCGGGGTTTGGAGCACACTCTTCATGGCCTCTAGGTCCTTCGGTATCTTTGCTTTCCCCTTCCATGGGGGGATGTAGGGGGGTAAATTTATCACCGAAGGCACTTGGGAGACATTCTCTGCCTCATCATCCTATGTTTCAATTTGGGCCATCAGGGCTTGCAAATGTTCCTCCTCCTACTCTGTTGCAAAGGTGATAGCTTTGCCCTTCTCTGCCATTGACAATTCACAAAACTGTGGGTTCCGTGGTGATACTCGGACTGGACCCATTGTCTTCTTGTCTTTCTATGGTCGCGATGTGCGTGGTGACTTTGAACCTCTGGTGCCACTTCCACCTCTCTAGGCTCCTCCTGGATCATACGGGGCTCTGGGGTAACTTCCATGAATCGCACTTTGGTTCTTGCAGCCGTCATCATGTCTACACTAGATCTGTTTGGTCGTGTACTCAAGGGTGGAAAGGGTGTTTGGTGCTCAATGCTCTGTACTAGCTCAAATCTTAAACAGCTAAGTGTTTCCTCAAGGCTAACCCAAGGGATTTTATAGTATCGTTTGAATTTGAATTCACCCATTCCCTCCACTTCTAAGTCATTAATACCTTCTTGGCGGTCGATCGTCCCAAATCTAGCTCTTAATTATTGTCTTAATTTCCCGTCACCCACTCCTTTCTGCCTTAAATTGGACCTCTTGTCATGAATAGTGACATCAATGGTCACTTTCCAGCCTACCCGCATAGCAGCGCAGCCCCTTATGCACGACTGTGACCCCTTTGACATACTGACCCTGCACGTAACCTCTTTCCTGCATAGCTCTCCTACAAACTTGTTTATAGTCCCGTGATCTTTTTCAACTGCTTGTAGCGATGAGACTGTGCTTCCTATAGATAGTTCGGTGGTCACACCCATGGTGTGAGGCTTCAAGTCAGCTTTCAACCCAATCTGCGGGCCTCCCTTAGTTACCCTAGAGCCAGTTAGCACCTCGCGTTCATCCTTATACGGTGCGCTTCCTTGGTTACTTTGTTTGATAAGGTGCAGTTGCAGCCATGGTAGCAGAGCTAGAAATTCTCAGTGACAATATTCTAATGTAGTGGTATGGCTGTCTGTATCTTTTCTGGCCCTTCCATCGACGTGACATGTTTGTGCGATTTCAGTCTCCAATTTTCTGATTTTCGCATCTATTACCATGCTTTTCTGCTTCAGTCGTACCTAAGCTTCTTCAAGTTCACGAAGGTTTGAATTCCCTCGCCAAATGACTTCCTGTAACTGCATAATTTGTTTACCCGGGCCCTCGCATACTGTCCTAACTACAGGAGTTATGGTATGTGGATTCTCCTATGCTCTTATGGTTTCATCTCCTCTCATCAGTGTTGGGATCGCTTCTGCGCTCTGGTTTTTTCTCATAGCCCTATAGGCCCATCAAACTGCTGGTATGCGCAGGTCCCAATCAGTTCATCTCACCTGGTGAACTTTTTTCATGATTCCACAGAGCTTTTTGAATGCCCCAACATGGAATTATTATCGCTTTTCCTGTTGTCGCATCTAGTTCTGATTTTCGATCCTTAGTCTGGGATGTGCTTGCACAGCGCACGTCTGCACCCATCGACACAGGTGGGTGCACAAACAACTTCGTCTTGGCTACCTGAATTTTGTTTGATGCTGGGGACTTCCAAACCATAAGTGCATCTGTCTTCTACACTCGCACCAATTTCCAATAGTCTTCTGATGTGTACTCCACCATCATGCAAGTATCGCGCGCAACGCCCAATATAGTGCACTGTACCGTTGCTGTTTCGGTACTGCACTTTAAAATTGGTCTAAGAATTCATCCACCGCTATTACCCCATCATATGTTGGTAGTTCCCTTGTTTCTGTCGTCATGCACCGCAGTGATCTAATCATCATGTTTCAATTCGGCATTGTCACTTTGTGCAACTGGTTCTGCCAGCATTCTACTTCTTCATTTGAATCTAAAGTACATGAATTGTCACGTTCCCATGAGATTCTCCCATCTATAGTCAGGTTCACCCAATATTGGTCTTGTGCCATTATTTGGTAAATGCAATCTAGCTCATTGTCACTATCATTGTTGCACACAAGTTCAGTGTAGCACGCTCCTTCAACTGGATCTAGCAGAACTACTATGCATAGGGACTTTTTCTCGAATATCATGTTCCGCTTTTTTAGGTTGATGGCTCCATTCATATCAGTGGCCCAATCTATTCCTAGCAATGCGGGATAAGGATTTCTATCATCAACAATCTCTATTATTTCAAATTCCATCTGTGTACTCGCGCCTTTGATATCAACTGTTACCCCTTGCAACCCCCCCATGGGAAAAAACTTTTGTTGGTTCACCATTCGTAATTGAATAGGGGACCACTGCAACATGGGCCTGCCCATGCATTCCCATGTATGCTTTGGTAACACATTTGCATCTGAACCTAGGTTTAGGATTACCTAATCCATTTAATATTCGCCAATCTGTATCGTTAATCTCATTTCCCTCCCGGTGCACAATGTATGCTTTCCTAATTTCCGGACTATGTGCGGTTCACCTGACCCTCTACACCTAGTTATCAACTCCTATAGTCCTTTAACTGCCCTATTGTCACGCAGTAGCTTCATGCATGTCTCTAAAAAGGTAGTAGGCATAGAAGGATCCATTCCTGGCTCTGTTTGATCCTTACTACCTAAAGTAGAGGCTTCTGTGAAGCTCTTCTTAGCTTCCATAAACATCTCCTTTGTGTGTTCCAAGTCAAACTTAGGTTCCTTTGTAGGACCCTTGCGAACCCATGTATCTTCCTCAGGCTGCTTCCCCTTATCTTCCCCTGTAGTTGCACCACTTTTGAGCACTATATTCACATTTGGGTCCTCCTTGCGCGGTTCGGACCTCATCATTTGAATATTTTGAGTTGAAGTAGGCTAGAGTACCGCTTTCTCACACATCTGTGCGATCAACGTTGGACAATCTACTACTTCATGATCGAACTGAGCATAATACGAACAAGATATTCTCGTCAGGTTGGTACAATCGCGGGCATAGTGCCCTGGTCCTCTGCAATTGTAACAAATTAACTATCCGCGACCCCTTCCTGGTCCCATTCCTCCTCGTCCTTGACCTTGGCCTTGAAATACAGTGTGCACCATCCCCATGGTTGGGTTGAGGACTCGTGTTTCTGTCTGCATTCTATATGCTAGGGTCCGCTCCATTATTAACTTGTAGTTGTGACAATTACACTCATCGTGGCCCACCGATCTACAAAAATTACAAAATAGTTGTTGGGGAGTCTGCATATACTTCTGCAACAGATGAAAATTGTTCATTGTGTGCTTTCCTCCTATCTAACAGATTGCGCACCATAGCGTGGGTGCAACACTTAGCCCTACCTTTGCCTCTGGTCTCAATGGAATTGGTCCCCCTCCTGCCAAGTAGTTCATGAATACTGGACAGTGGTCTTTGTCATGGCCTTGGCCTTTTCATTTTATGCACCACACTTCCTCATGTGCCTTTGGCCATGGCACCCTATTCTACTTCCAACTCTACATAACCAAGCATAGGTTCTTTATTTGCACATGGATTTGCTGAACTCCCAACCCTAGATCTTGTATCGATGTTTCATGCAACCTCATCACCATTTCCAATGCTTCGGCCTGGGTTGAAAGCTTCTGTTGTGATAGCACCATCCTCAGGTGTGGTGTCAAAGATGCCACAAACCATGCACAGTGTTGTGCATCCATTAGCGTCATATTAGCCTCGCAAATCATACTCTTCAACCTCTGATCCAGATCCCAGGGGGTCTTGCCTAGAAGTATCATGATTTCTTTAAATCCTATGATTGACTGTGTCTCCGATTTTGGCTAGCTAAATTCTCTGTTTAGCACATTCTGGATCTCTGGTATTCCTGCATTTGGGTGATCATTAGAGTGCTTGATATACCATGTCAATGCACAATCCTACAACGCACTCACCAATGTGGCCTTCTTAATGTTGTCGTCCATGACTCCTTGTGCTTCCCACACCGCTCTTACCACGAACCATAACTGGTTCGAATCCTCATTCCCTACTCCTCTGCATATGGTTAGCTTGATTACGCCCGCCATGTTGAACTATGGGCTTGGTGGAGGTGGGGTGGGTGAAGATGGAGGTGAAGTAGGTGAAGCGGGTGATGATGTAAGTGGAGGTGATAACTGCGGAATGTCTTGCCTTATCAAACTAACCACACTTCTCAGAGAAACCTAAGCAAGCTCTTCATCACTCTCTCACGAAGTTGAAATTAAGGGATTGTTCCCTAATCCCTCGTTACCTTTGTAGATATTTCCGCTCCTTGTCATTCCAAACATTAATGTATTCACATCACCCGTTTTTCACATAATATCATCTTAATCCAGGTATTCAAGGATTTAATGTACCTACCTCTTGGTCCCTTGAGAAAACACCATTCTGCTTCATTGTAACTCACAATCATGTCTATCGCAAACTCAATGATAAATCCCCCTACTATCTGGTCAAGCCAATGGTCCACAGCTCGCGCGATCTTATCTTTTGATGCCTCTAGCCTGCACACTAACTTCAGAGTCCACACTTATCAGTTGATCGAGCTTGTACCTTCCCTGTCTATCAGCTAACCTCGCGATCCACTCATATAGTTCAGAAGAGAAGGACGTGAAGAATATCTCGTGAATTTCCATATATACATAGCGATCCAGCCGCCTCTTCTCGAATATCTACGGAGTTTTGTTTTCCTGCGTCATGAACTTGTGAAGATTCTTGTCCAACCACTCTTCAATTTCCTTCTTTGTTGGGTTCCAATGGCATGACATCAGACATCCCTTAGGTAGATCTTGGTCCTAACAACAGAACCATTTGTTGTCTTGTTGGGGCCTGACCCAAGTTCAGAAGTGAGTTAGCTAAACAAATCCTGAAACTACTGGCCCTTTCAGTGACAGTCCACTGTGCACGAATTGAGGTCTCACTCGAGGTAGTATGGGAGGGTGCTCGAACTAGATTTCCGCACCCTAGGGATGTCTTGATGAAGGTTGGGAAGTTCGTGAACCGAACTTGTGCACTTGTGCTGCTCCGTGCAGCCATCTATCCTTCACAACTTGTGCAACTGCTTCCGCGTAGCTCTGTACAGAGTGCAAAGGGGCATTGTCTAGATCCTTAATCCTAACTGTGTGTCTATTATAGATCTTAACTTAATTATGTGGCCCAATATTCTCATTAATCATTAAATATTCATAACAAGTGTGCATAATCATAAACAATAAAGAGATGCATAGATATGTCAGAAACATAGACATAGAACATTCGACAATTAACTTATCTTTTATTAATCCTTTGCTCATATACAATCCCAACTCTGCCTTGCACACTCAACTGCAGGGGTCCGTGCACATAGTTGCAGACTCTAATAGGCCTCTTCGCACACACTTGAAGAGCCTCTCACTACTACTACAACCCAAGACTCGGACTTACAGACTTAGAGCAAATTCAAAAACCCATATTACTTCTTCAAGGCTAAGACTAAGACTGCCTTTTACACTTAGAGCCTCACTCTATTTATACAATCCCATGGTTCATGGACCATGGGTAGGCTGACACATTCTATATTAAATTACATTATTTTAGGGTGGACAACCCTAGACTCTCACGCTCTACGCCTGCTTTTTGCGGGGTCTTTACATTACATTGACCAAAACTCAGGCTTTAAGCCCCAAAAACATGTTATGGGGGGATCTGCGGCCCAACACCATGTTGGGATCTAAAGAACTTGGATGGATGCCCACTTCTCCAAAGTAATTTATTTGCATTCTAAAAGAACCATCTTCAAGCTCTATTAGATCTACACCTTTGTACAACAAACTAAACTCAAATATGTCATATCTTTCAGCCCCATCCTTCATGTCCTGATGGAGAATTGACAAAGCTGTAAACTAAGTTAAATTTCCCTAGTCTTCGTTTCTTGGAGAAAATGAGGCCATTAGTAGATTCATACAGTTGCTCCAAATACAAAATGGGGACACAACATCTTCACAATACATAATTATGGAAACTCTTTCATAAATTCGGGTTGTTTGAAGAATACAGTAATAATCTAACCAATTCAATGTTGGGTCAAAAATGTATACAATTCTCTTGTATGGATGCATAACTGACCCAAAATAAATATGAACATTATTTACATTGGCAAGAGGAAGACTATATCCATCTTGGGATCAATAGAGAAAAACAATTTCTCTATAATAACCTTTTGAATTTCAATGGGCAATCTTTTAATTTTAACCAAAAGGCAATTTGTGCAAAACGAATAATGACATTGGGAACATTATTCAACACAATATTTTTTAGAGGAGGATGAGATTTCTCCAATTTCAAACTTCTTGATTGCCATTTCTTCTGGTTTATCTAATCCTTCTCTTATCATAATATCAGCAAGATAATTTTCTTTTCCTGCTTGATAAATTATATCAAAATCAAATCAATCTAGCCAAAGATCCCATCTCATGATTCTGGAGTTACCTTGTTTTAGACGTCTTTTGTTTTGGAGCATTCCTTTTGTAGAAATTTTGAATAATTTAACACATATTCAACAGATATTATCCTGATCATGTACTATGGCGGAAAACATACACAATACATAAGCTCCTCTACGTTGATCATCAATATAGCAGCATCAATAACAATAAAACATCAAGAGCATTCACACATTAACACAGTATGTATCCCGGGGAAAGCATCTCGCTAAAAACCCCAACTATCTGTATATTAATGATTGAGTCATGTAACATTACACAGCATAATACTTCTCACAAGCATCTCCACCTCTGTTACACACAATACAGCTCAGATCTGAATCAATCACTGGCTCAAATCTCCTTCGCTGCTTGCCTGCCTCCGCTGCTCAATACCTGCTCAAGAACTGATGATAATTCCAAGGCAACCACGTCTTTGCTTGGCTAAATCACGTGAGCACAAGCTACAATGTGGGCAAATACGTGGGCAAACTCATTGGCATACTCAATCCCTTGATTTGTGCAAGATCTGATGCACAACTATAGTCACAACTGATAGCAATCTGATTCTCTAACACCTGTCCCTGCTGAACTGAACATGCACTGACAAGCAACTGAGTTAACTGATGTATTCATTAGTTGTATTATGAGTTAATAACTTGTGAATTAATTAATAAATAATTCACCCAACTCATCTCTAGTCTATTTGCCAGTTAGACTAAATACTACCAGTTTAACAAAGCTAAACTGAACACAACTCCATCAACTGCACCTCCAGTCCACTAAACTCAACTCACTTGAGTTCTAACTGAAGTCCTGCATGCAAATATTAGTCATCCCATAGGTAACCACGTATTTCCTTCTTGGATCTGCATGTACCACATCCGTAGCTCATCCTGGAGTGCTCCAAGAGAATAAGACAAAGTTTATAGTCTAAATATTATTATGAGCTAATAATATTTGACTGTTCTATATTTATACTGAGCAGTCACTCCGCTGTGGTGTCACTTCGTTGTGGTCTAAGAATAGAAGTCCATCTATTTTTCCAACTTGATCAATCATCCATAAACAGCAACCTGCAATCCATAGACATGATCCATATGTCTAAAAATAGACATAGTCTAAAAATAGACTTGCGCCAAAAATAGCCTGCGGGCCTACTTAGTGAAGGCGCCTCTTTTCACTAAGCTCCATCATCTTGTTGCAATCTCAACACTCCCTCTCGACAAGATATGGATTATCAGCAACTCCTATCCTGCCTCGGTGGTACTCGAATTTTCTCTTGGTGAGAGCCTTCGTTAGAATATCAGCATCCTGATCCTCCGTTGGAATGTATGAAAGTAACATGATCTTCCGCTGCACACAATCTCTGATATGATGGTACCTGATGTCAATGCTGCCATATACTCGGCCTCTTGAGCTCCCTACCCAATCTGCATCCATGAAGCCACATAGCTTGACTTCATCCAATCCATATCCCGATGTGCCTCTCTTGAGCCTGCACACATGCGACTCCACCAACTGCTGGTAACCAGTTGCATCCACTACCTCTGCTGAAGTAGCATCCTCCTTCCTCCAACCTCTAGGAAGGAATGCAGTATTCACATCCAACTGATGAATGTGCCATCCCATCTGCACCTCCTTTGTAGATCCATCTCGAAACCACCACTGATTTCCCTTCCGGTCTAGGAACAATCTCCCATGCACTGTTTCTGACAATAGAATCATACTCTTCCACCATGGCGTCTACCCATGCGGGATCCTCCACACCTTCCTCGAAAGAGGATGGCTCAGTCACAACACACTTGCTCATAAGAGCCATGTATCCAGTGTACCGATCAGGTGACTGTCTCTGCTGCGTTGGGCTGTAGGTGGTCCTACAACTTTCTCTGCATCTTGAGCCAGTCGCTCAGCTTCTGTCAGCGCTTTCGCCCTCTGATGGTTGGCGCTGCATGAGTGGTCTCTTCCACTCCATGAACCTCGTCCTATGGCTGATCCACGTCCTGAAACTCATCCTTAGGAACTAATAGCTCCTCATCTGCATGCAAGTGTAGCTCCCTCTCAAGCGAACACTTCATGGCTTTCTCCTCCTGAAATTTTATATCCTGTCGCACAACAGTTTTACCACTGTCTCGCAAATACACACGATAGTTGTGGGGCCTATCAGTGTACCCCACAAATATCCCAACCTCTGCAGTCGGCTCCAACTTCTTTCTGGCATCCTTCGTCACATGCATGTAAACGTTAGCACCAAAAATCCTCAAATGAGAAAGATCAGGCTTCTTACCAGAATAAGTCTCCTCATGTGTACTCATGCCAAGTATCCTATGAGGACAACGGTTCTGCACATAAACTGTTGTATTGCATGCTTCCGCCCACAAGTGAAGGGGTAGGC
>APFE031514331.1:85808-125478 GCA_000404065.3 Pinus taeda | reverse complement strand
ACACATACTCAACAGAGATTATCCTGATCATGTACTATTGCGGAAAACATACACAATACATAAGCTCCTCTACGTTGATCATCAATATAGCAGCATCAATAACAATAAAACATCAAGAGCATTCACACATTAACACAGTATGTATCCCGGGGAAGGCATCTCGCTAAAAACCCTAACTATCTGTATATAATTATTGAGTCATGTAACATTACACAGCATAATACTTCTCACAAGTATCTCCACCTCTGTTACACACAATACAGCTCAGATCTGAATCAATCACTGGCTCAAATCTCCTTTGCTGCTTGCCTGCCTCCACTGCTCAATACCTGCTCAAGAACTGATGATAATTCCAAGGCAACCACGTCTTTGCTTGGCTAAATCACGTGAGAACAAGCTAAAATGTGGGAAAATACGTGATCAAACTCATTGGCATACTCAATCCCTTGATTGTGCAAGATCTGATGCACAATTATAGTCACAACTGATAGCAATCTGATTCTCTAACACCTGTCCCTGCTGAACTGAACATGCACTGACATGCAACTGAGTTAACTGATGTATTCATTAGTTGTATTATGAGTTAATAACTTGTGAATTAATTAATAACTAATTCACCCAACTCATCTCTAGTCTATTTGCCAGTTAGACTAAATACAACCAGTTTAACAAAGCTAAACTGAACACAACTCCATCAACTGCACCTCCAGTCCACTAAACTCAACTCACTTGAGTTCTAACTGAAGTCCTGCATGCAAATATTAGTCATCCCATAGGTAACCACGTATTTCCTTCTGGGATCTGCATGTACCACATCCGTAGCTCATCCTGAAGTGCTCCAAGAGAATAAGACAAAGTTTATAGTCTAAATATTATTATGAGCTAATAATATTTGACTGTTCTATATTTAGACTGAGCAGTCACTCCGCTGTGGTGTCACTCTGCTGTGGTCTAAAAATAGAAGTCCATCTATTTTTCCAACTTGATCAATCACCCATAAACAGCAACCTGCAATCCATATACATGATCCATATGTCTAAAAATAGACTTGCGCCAAAAGTAGCCTGCGTGCCCACTTAGTGAAGGCGACTCTTTTCACTAAGCTCCATCATCTTGTTGCAATCTCAACACCTTTCATATGCCTGAGGTCAGTCTTGACTATAAAATGAGTGCTCTTAAGGAACAATATAAATCTTTTAATCCCTTTCTTTATAGCAAGAATTTCTTTGTGTGAAGAAGGGTAATTTAATTATGGACTAGAAAATGTACCTGAAGTATAAGTGCAGACTTCTTATCTTTTCCCATGTTTTTGTAAAAGGATTGCCCCCCAACAACATTCTGATGCATCTGTTTCTAGCATAAAAGGAATATCTTCTTGAGGAAGAGTGAGAGGTGGTAGTTGCTCAATCTTTTTCTTGATATTTTTGACTGCTTGAGTCATTTGATCAAACCAAATGCTTATTTTCTTTAAATGTTGTTGTAGAAATTTTGTATCTTTTGCTTGTTGAGGATAGAACTGTCTTATATAATTCAAGCATCCTAGAAACCTTTGGACAGTTCTAATATCTGGGAGAATATGAGGAAAGTTAGCTAATGAATGTAGAACTTGAGGCTGTATTTCTACTTTCCCTTGAGACATAAACAATCCCAAATACTCAATGCGAGTTTTAGCAATAATAAGTTTTTCAGATGAATTAGAGAGGGAAAGTCCATGTTGATGGATTGTTTGATAAAAACTCTCTAAATGACTTTTATGTTTTGCAATATCTCTGATGTACACAAGAAGGTCATCAATATATACAATAATAAAAGGAAAATATTTAAAGGTATCCTCCATTCTTTTTTGAAACTCTAATGGAGAATTTTTCAAACAAAAAGGCATGACAGTCCATTGATATTGTCCTCCTGGTACTACAAAGGTTGTTTTGTATCTATCTTCTGGAATAATCCCAATTTTCCAAAATCCACTTTTCAAATCAAATTTGCTAAAAGCATTTGGTTTAGCAATCTTAGATAAGAGTAACTCTTTATTGGGAAGAGGATACCTGATTGGCATTAATGCTTCATTTAAAGCCTTGTAATTTATAATCAGTCTCTTTTTTCCTCATTTATGCTCAGAGTGTTTGTTGACATAAAATGCAAGATAGGCCCATGAACTCTTACAAGGTTCAATACGATTTCTAAGCAATAGATCTCAGATCTCTTTATTACACAATTCTTGTTCTGAGGGGCTCATATGATTTGCAGATGCTTTCTCAGCCATAATTGTTCCTTCCTTTTTGAATGGAAGAGAGACAAAATAATTTTCTCTTGACAAAAATGCATCAGGGTGGTTAGAAGTACAATTTTCTTTGATTTTCTGACAAATATCTGCAAGGACAGTAGCACCATGAGTATCAACATGCTTAACAATTTTCTAAATTTTACTTAGATCAGCTAGAGTAGTCTCTTGATTAAGAGCTTCATCTGGCTTAATCTTTAGTGTATATATGTTCTTGGCTGGAACTGGAATTTTACTTCCCTGCACACTAAAAATGATTAGATTTTTGTTAATCGTAATGGGCATGAACTTTTTCACAAAATAATGTCCTAGCAATATGTCTGCCCCTATGTCATAATTAAATAGAGTCACAAAAACTTTTGTTTCTCCCAGCAGTAGAGGAAAATTTGGAGCAATGTATGGAATCTAGATAAGTTGTTTATTGACTGCCCTAAACTGGATTTGAGTAGGATTCCAGTAGTAAGTAGGGATTGCTTTGTATTTACAACAGCTACTCATAGCACCTGTATCAATCTGGGCATCCAAAGTATATTCTTTATATCTAGGGACTTTTATATTTACAGTGATTACCATCCTGTCATCAATCGCACTAATATCTTGGATATTCTCATTGTCGCCTTGAGCTTTTGTAGTCAAAGTTGTCTGAGAATCTACAAAAGAGAGAGAAACAAACTTGGAGTTTAAATCATCTAATTCTTACATTTGAACTCTAATTTTTTGTGCAATACTTTTCATTTGTGCGCTATCTTCTCTTAAACTTTTTTCAACTTGGTGAATCTTATCCAATATTTGCTCTGTGGTACTAGTGGATAGAGGAGGATCCCAATCCTGGAAATCTTATATTTTAATAGAATTTTGAGGGAGATCAATTTTCAAATGATCTATTTTCTCTTGTATGCTTCTTTTGGGTATGAGTAAACTGGGATTTAGAGATGCTTTGTCACTTTCTAATTCTTCCACCTGCTGTTTAAGAGTAGAGAAGGAGAACATTAAGAAATCAGAAATATATGTATAATCACTCTGATTATCATCTAAATGGAGTTGTCTTAAATCTTCATCCAGATATGATGAACTGTCTGTTTGAGTAACAGAAAAGCATTCAAAATCAGAATCAGATTGAGAAACTAGATCCCATTCTGCTCGATCATGTGCCGATTTAAATATAGAAGAAATTTTATTTTGAATCTTTTTATTTTCTCAACAATTATTTACCCAATGACCAAGCTTACCATAGATAAAACATTTTGTTTGTTTGGTTGGCTTATTCCTCTTTCTGAATATAAATCTAGATATTTGCTTTGGTGATGAGTATCTTCTCTTTGAACTAGAGGAATATTGCTCGGTTTTGCATTGACATTTATCAATTTGGTTTCTTTAAGAGCCCTTCTTGGAGGTGTATAATCACTCTGATTATCATCTAAATAAAGTTGTCTGAAATATTCATCCAGATTTGATGAACTGTCTGTCTGAGTAACAGAAAATCATTCAAAATTAGAATCAGACAAAGAAACTAGATCCCATTATGCTGGATCATGTCGGTTTACATAGCCCATAACATAGATGACTTAGCCAGGGAAGTGGTTGAAGTCAAAGAACATGTCAGGAAAATTCACCAGAGTATTGATAGAATGCATGCTTCTGAGGACTTATATGAAAACCAGCTTAGGATAATCAATGATCAGTTAGGAGTAATAAGTAGAGCTATAACTAGATTTGAAGCATCTATAGTTAAGTCTGAGAGTCCTCCCAGTTACTCTGAGATAGAAGAAGAAGGCCCAAAATTCACATTGGCCAAAGCTATTGGAAATTCACAACAACTCTCACTTAAAATGATGGATAGAAATGATAGCAAGCTATCTGCTTTAGTTCAAGGCACTAGCTTAGCCCGTGAAAAGCTAGATCTACTAAAACAAAAATTGAAAATTTATGTATTATAGAAATCAAGGTTTTTGAGAGATTCTTCAGCGTAAATCACATAAGAATTAATTTTTCGACGCGTTTCGAACCAACTTGTCCTGACGATGAACCACACTAGTTGGTTCGAAATGCGTCGACAAATGAATTCTTATGTGATTTACGCTGAAGAATCTCTCAAAAATTTGATATGGATCACAGAAGCCTCAATTCTACAAAATAAATCAAGGTGGCAAGTCAGTTAGGAGATGAAGGTTCATCAAATCCCCCAAAGAACAAAAGCAATGAAAAATTTAATTTTTCAAACAAAAATGCAAGAACAACAGGATTTGACATTGGATCACAATCAAAGAACAATCACTTTAACACATGGACACAAAATCTTGCTTCTACAGAATTCAGATATGATCCATCCTCTACACTCAAGTCTGACAAGTAGGGCAATACTTTCTTTATAAATTTTTATTTCCTGACAAGGGATCAAACCCTTATTCTTTTGCAGTAGATAAATGCTTGGGCGTCACAAAAGAAAGTTGATACAAAAGCTTCATGGAAATATATAGTAATTATCCTCACATGGAAAGATATAATAATGGAAATAATTTTCCTTTACACTTTACATCTATCTAAGTTTTATTTTCCCACCAGATTAAAGTCGTTCCCCCCATTATAAGTGTAGCTAACTAAATTTTAGTTTTTTCGCTAGAAATGTTCTCAATGTGACAATACACTTCTAACTGCTTAATCCAGTGATCTAACGTTTTAGGATTTATTTCACCATCAGAAATAGGTAACTCAAATTTTACATCAAGTTTCAAAAGAGATGTTTTCTTAGGTTTATTTTCTATTTCAGATTCTATGATGGAAGAAGAAGATGATGATGATGATGGAGATGATGGAGGTGAAGGTGGTTTATTAGCCTTGCCTTTACCTTTTTCCTTCTTTGATGTCTTTGAAGAAGAAGTTGAATCTCTCACCTTCTTGTCTTCATACAGTTCTCCCAACATCTGCTGCATAGTCAAGAATGCTTGCTGAAACTGTTCATCACTCATCTTAGTTTCAGTGTTTTCACCTGCATCAGATCCTGTCATTATCGACTTATGAATGACTCATCGCTTTATAATCTCTGGATCGATCTACTCAAGGATTCCTTCTTCTCGTTGCGACTTTGACTTGGTTAACATTTAATGCAACCAAATTATATGATCTGAAATGATCATAAACTAAAACTGATGTAGAATTGATTAGCCATTAATTGATTTGAATGTTAACTGAAAGTGTGGAAAACGAAGAAAAATTCTTGAGAAGAATACTTTACAAAAGCTAAATAAACATAAATAAGATGCATAAAAGAAGTGAAAATAGTAATAACACATCAACACTAGACAAAAAAGTTGATTATGGAGTTCGTCCCTAATGGACTACGTCTCCGAGTCCTCTTTCAAGATGGGCGACCGCTTTATTAGGATTGAACCAATAGAGGTTGATTACATAGAGATTTGACCAGATTGAATGTGCACATAGGCACTTCTGACCACTATCAAAAGGAATCTCTTTGAACCATCTTTCCAATGCCTATCATGATTCCTAATTTCGACTCTCGATGCTCCTGTTACACTGAAAACAAAACTACCTATGACCTCCACAATCTGCATACAAAAACCAAAACCACTCTAATGTCCTTCAATGGAAAAAACTGTGTCTTATAGGCATATAGGTACATTCTAACTCCTTTGGGCTAAACATGGCATGAATTAGCTGCATTCTGGGTAAGTTGATACTCGATCTTGTTACAAGAAGACACCTTAGATGTTGGTTACAAGGTATTCGAATTAAATAACCAAAACTTAAATTCAAAAACCCAAAAATAACATTATGTTATAACAGAAACTGTTTGTGGCTTATTAACTGGACAGAGGAGGTTAGCAGTTACGTGTGACCAACCCGGTCTAATTGTGGGCTTCCACCTCCGATGGTTCCACTATCAAAGCTATGACGGTTCTGGTAGCAGTGTTCACATGGCAGCTGACTGTCCAATGGTTTTGCTGACAGTTTGATGTTGTTGTGAACTCTTCGCTACTGACTCCACTAACACTACCTCAATTCACACGTAAACACCGCATTTAGGAACTAGCAACTTAACTTGACGCTGCAATTACCCTATCTCCAGTCACATGCACCTATCCCCTAATGGTTCCGACGTAGTCAGGGTTGACGGTTTAAGCACTGCGGTTGGCTAACCATCTTGCTCGTTCACATGATTAACAATCCCGTTGTAGTTTGAAAACGTGGTTAGGGACTATTTATGTGTTTTTTAATGTTTTATGGTATGTTTGAGAGGGTTTTAGATCTAGGGTTAGGTTTTATGTTGTCTCACACATAGTTTGGTAATGCGATAGGTTTAGGCTTTAGCATTAGGTTTAGCATTAGGTTGTGTAATGGTGTTTCAGACTTAGGTAATAGGTTTTAGTGTATGGATTAGGGTTTAATACAATGAGTTAGGTTTTTACAACACATTTGTCACAATGTGACATAAAACCACATGCATATCATCGACACAAGCAACATTTGCGACGACAACCCTTTATCAACACCCAAAACCTACAAGTGGATGACAACACATGTCGATGACCAATCTTGTAAAGTGGATGCCCAAATCCTGCGAGACAAATGACAAACACATGCCGTCGACCAAATCCTAGCAGAATTGTCGATGACCACTTGTCGATAACCAGATACAAACCCATTACCATGAACGACCTGAATCATAATCAACACTGTCGAATTTGAGCAACACCGAACTAAATGTTGATGATGACACTGAATACTGATCTGACGAGATCCTCCTGGATCATATCCAAACACCAAAGGCATAATTAAAGTAGAGAGGGAAAGAAAGGATTTTGAAGAAGCTCAGAGAAAGCGATAAGAAGAGGAGTAGAAACAAGAAGCAAAGCAGAAACAAGAAGAGGAACACAAGAAGGATGAATAAAGGAAACAAAAAGAAGAAAAACTATGGAAGAAAAGAGAATACATGCAAGAAAGGAAGGAAGAGATGAAAAAGAAAAATTAATAAGAAACTAGAAGGAAACAATAGGAAGAAGCCTTGCAAAAGCAGAAGGAGGAATAAAAAAGGAAAAAGTTGTTAGAAGAATAAGAAAGCAGGAAGAATATTTACAAGCCCAACATGTGGATGGTGAGTAGGAGGAGGATTATCAAGAAGTCAAATATTATGTTGATTGCAGAACAAATAAATTATTAACCTCCACCCCTTATTGTTGGCCATATCCCATTCAGTGAGATGGGAATAGTTCCTCCACTAGATGATAGGGTTATGGAAATTGCAAACTTTACCTTTGATCAACTGAAGAGAAGAATAGTGAAAGATAGAAGAAGGTATTTTTTGAATGACCCTCACCACCCTGTTTCCATCAACATAGAAAGGGTGATTATGTCGAATACTAGGAGTAATCCAAGAGAAGTTGCAGCAACAAATGCAACCTTCATAAAAGCCACTAAGGAGAATAGTAATTACCTTATGAGTGAGAATGAAACATTGGTAAAGGAATTGGCTTCAACAAGGAAATAGGTTGATAATATCATGTTCAAGAATTAGATATTGTCTTCCACTAGTGCTAGTAAAATGGAATTGAGGGCAACAATACTTGAAGAGATTAAGTCGTTGAAAGACACTATGAAGTAGTTATATGATGAGATGCTCACTCTTCGTTAAGCAGTGGTGCTCTTACAAGAATTGCAGAAAGGATCAAACAATATGGTAGAGATATTGAAGACAACTTACCCAACCATAGATGTGATCTAGGATTGAGGCACCAAGTATTTGAATACGTGTACAATGTTGGATAGGAAAATCAAGTAGGATGTTGAAATGGACAGAGTAGAAATCAATATGTTTACACAAATCTATGAGAAAATATGTACTTTTGTCACGAACACAATAAAAAAATAATTGTGACTATATAATGGATTGGTTTCCTTGGTTAGGATGCACAAGATACCTTCCTTTGGCACATTTACAGAAGAAAAGAGAAGGAGAATTAATAAGCAAGAGATAGAAGATTTCTTTTAACTTTGAAAGAATTAATTACAATAAAATTCACTCTTACCATCCTTAGAACAATTAATTACATCATTTAGAATTATATAAAGACTAATTACATGAATAAAAATCAACTCTTGACCATGAAAACTTCGAAAATAGGTTTCTCCACAGAAGTGCAGTGAAATGTGCAAAAGCATAGTGTGCTCTTAGCATAAGCGTAGCAAATTTTGGCAAGATGTTTTGGAGGCTTTCACAGAGGAGTTTTGGGTTGAAAATGGTATCATTGGAAATATGGGGATCTATAATAGGCCTCTGAATCTTCAATTCTACAAAAAATCCTCTCCAAGACCTCTTAAAACTCAATTTTCCACAACTACTCCAAAAGCACAATGTGAGGTCCAAAAAGGTGGCAGAAACATGAAAATTGGCTACTTTTTTTACTTTTTCTCCCAAAATATGAGCTAAAATGAAAACAAAAGTTGATATTTGTGATGTAAGGACCAATATATTTCCATACATGTAAGCCATTTTTCATTTGGAGGCCCTAAGAAATGGTGCAACATGGCTATGCTGCGCTTTTCGAGGGTCGAATTTCTGGGTTTTCTGCAAAGCTAGGGCTCAAATATGGAGAAATATATCTCTAAAAGAAAAACGTTTTACAAAACTGGGAGAGGTTTTTGTAGATAAGTGTTTTTTGAAGAAAAGCCTCTCTCATGTTTCAAAAATACTTTCCCATTTGTTCACAATCCAAGTTTAAATTTGGTCACTAAAAATGTAGTGAAAAATTGTAGAACCACAACATTTGGTTTGGAGAGTGATTTGGAGGCCTTTCTAGATGCGTTAGCTGCTGAAAAAAGGTATGGTTTGAAATATAAAGATGTATATTACACAATAGAGTCATCAAGCACTGCAAACACCTACTCCAAACACTTGAAAAATTGACTTGAGGTCAAGTTGTCTAGAGTGTAGCAACTCTCCTGTAGCAACTGTATTTTGGGCATTTCTCTTAAATCATAACACCTGTACGTAAACTGAAGGAGGTTTTTTGTATTTGGTCTATGATTGAAAATAACCTCTTTCATGTTTGTAAAATTCATCTTACTTACCTCAGAAAATGATTTTGAAGTAAGATTGTCGTTGTGTGCAACAAATGACCCCAAAACCATAAAAATCATGCCAATTTCCTCTACTAATACCAAGAAGTCAATTCCTTCTATGTTGGTATTGTTCCTCTTTGAATTGGTGGAAAATAGGCTGGTAAACTTAGCATGGTATCCCAATCCTTGAAATCTTTCACAAAACCCTAGGCAGCCAACATCTTCAAATGATCTTTTGATGAAAGATGAGGCCATGATCTCTTGGACTTGATTAGGCTCATACCTAGAAACTTTCCATCCTTTATTGTACTTTTTCTTCTCATTTTCCATGATTTCATTATGCATGATAAAAACCTAGCTTGGTAGGGAGGAAAGATAGGGTATGATTTGGGAAAACAGGGAAATGGGATAATTATGTTGAGGGAAGGGAATGAACGGGTTAGGGGTTAGGTAAATTTATGGGAAAATTCTAGGGGCTAGGTATAGGTTTTAGGGAGTGCAGGGAGGTGGAATTTCTTGGAATGAATGGGGGAAGGGGGTAAAACACCAAAAACACAGTCCTAGCTTAGAATTTGACAAAAACGTAGCGTGGGGCTAGGGTTTGGGGGGGAAATGATGAAAAGGAGGAAGATGAGTGTGGGAAAGGCTTAGGGAAGGTGAATGAAGTGTGTTAAAGGGTATTAGAGTAGAAAGCTGTAAGTTTTAGTTACTTAACTGAAGAAAAAACTAAGAACACCCAAAAGCACAATGAAAACCCTAGGAGAGGGATTTCATCACTTGCTGAAGAAAACAATTTTATGAAAGTTGATGGGAGGTTGTATTTACTTGTTTATGATGCTATGAACCCTGTAGACTGATGAAATAACCCCGTTATGGCTTCCTTTTGTCTCCAACTTCAAAAACGCATCATGCTCCCAAAAGTGCAGCATGCTTTTGCAGAAGTGCAATGAGCTATCTGGAAAAGGATTAAAGAAGGAAATTTGCAAGTTCTGAAGGTTGAGGTGAAGCAAAATGGTGGATGAGAGATGAATGAAGATGAAATTAAGTGTTTACATTCTTGGGTGGTCCCTTTATGGCTTGAAAGTCGATTTTTGCTTTGATGATGGCATGACATCATATGTCCTTTTGAGAAATGATTTGATGAGGTAGTGTACTGCAATTTTATTACTTTATTATGCAGAGTTACATCTTCATACGGAGGAAAATGTACCTTAGAAATCATTTAGAACACTTTTTCCCTAATTACTACTCCCATAATGGTGACATGAGGTGATGACATTAACTTTTTTTTACATGACTTTTGATGATATGACCAAATGATGACACCAAAGGAATGATAACTAGAATGGTGACCAAGACACTCTTGGATGACCTATCAGAAGGAATGATGACAAGACCATGACAATATTTATTGAAGTTGAGAATGGAGGGAGTAGTAATGACCTAGAATTGACCAATGATCAAATTTTATTTGAAAATTTATTTGAAACTATAACAATTTGACCTAGGACCCTATCAACCGTATTGAAAGATTACATTTAATCACTGGTAACTCTTACAGACTAACACTAAGAAACATTTAAAATATTCAAATACCATATATCCAAATGCATTGGAGTGTAAAATCAGATACAATCTAGATGCACCAGGGAAGGTTGAGCTCATAGAAACAAAATATAAATATTGGCACCAATATCTTACTACAAAGTTACATGTTACTATCATCAAGTTACCATTTCCATAAGTTTATACATGATGTTTTATTTTTTCTTATGCCTAATAGCCACATTTTGCCTTATTGTAATTTTGTATTTTGAAAATAATAAGAAGTTGTAAATGTGTAAAATGTGAGTCCAAGAGTTAGATAGGGAATATGAAGAGTCATTAGGTAGCTCAAAGGTTAAAGAGAAGCTAAAAGAAAAATGGAAGCTCAAGATTGATGAGGGAGCTCAAGAATCGCAAGGGGAGGTGAAAGGTCACCTCACTTGTTATAAATAAACCCTCATAACTCAAGAAAAGGGCTTGGAATTTTGGAGAGAAAGCCTTGACTTCTATAGTTTAACATATGAGAGAAGATAATTCTTTGGAGAAGAAAGTGGTATCTTAATGTTCCACTATTGGGGCTAGTGTTTCATCATTGTAATTGTGTAGTTATAACTTTCATTGTAATTGTGTAGTTATAACTTTCATGCATGTATCGTGAATTTTTTAAGAATTTTCTTTTAATGTTTATGGTATATGTTTATGTTCCTACACGCTAAAGAAAATGAACTATTTCATTGGATTTAGTATATATCTTGTTGAATGTGCATTTTTATTTTCTTACATGATTGTTGTTATCTTGTGAACTATTTTGTAGGTTAGATCAACAAGTCTTTCCTTTCTCTCGCGTGGCTCTTTTAGGATATTACTATTAATTTTCTACTAGAGGCTTACTCTTGCTTTCCCTTTCGTGGAAGTCCTCTTTATACATTGTGATTGGTGTCTCACAAAGCTTACTCACTTTCTGACCTCAAATTTATGTGTATGCTATCTTATGTTTTTTATTGTAGCCAAGGCATATACTTAAGATCAACATAATGGAGGTTGGGCCCATATTCCGGATGGGGCTCCTATCCCAAATTGTGTGAATTCTAATTTGGACTTCATACCAAGGAGACCCCCTTACTGTTGGCGGCTTCCAACACCGTCAACAGTTTGAAACCTATGGTTTCATATTCCCTTACTCCTTGCTAGGGTTTCATATTTTCTCCTAAGTTGAAATCCCAAAGACTCCATCATCCAAGGTCAAAGAACTAGCCTTGGTCCATTATTGATAACACCAAAACTTACATTAAATATTACCTTCCTACCCCAAACCTAAATTTCAACCTCTTAAGGAAAGTTGCTAGCTACGGTTAGGGAATCCATTTCCACTAGGGTTGCCAACATTCCTTAGTGAAGGGATTCAACACTTGATTGTAATATATTTTCCTCAAAATAAACTTATTTTAGTGGCTAATTCATCCATTTTAGGGTTTACATCCTTTGCCCTAGATAAATTGTGGCCTAACAAAACCGTAGTTTTTCCCTAGGCTTAAATTTGAGGCTTATTGAAGGCTTATTATGCCATGAATTGAGTATCGACATTCATTTCAAGCCTTTTCTTAGCCTTATGGTCCTATATAAGCATGTTGAACTTTCTTATTCTCTAACCTTAGGTTTCATTGTGCCTTAACTAGGCCTCTTGGAGAATGTGCATTTCCATAATTGTGCTAGATGAGCTTTGTTCCTAAGAAGAGTATCTCTCCTTGGCCTAGTTTTTCATCGTTGTCCCTTGGAAAGATATGTCCTTTAGGTGACCAGATATAGGGAAGCCTTCCTTGTGTTGAAAGTCCACTAAAGAGTAGGAGGTAGTGGCTATGGTGATAGTGGGCCACACTTCATAGTGTTGTCACTTGGTCTAGCTCTTTCCTTGTGAGCTCCCCACCCAAGTCCTACTAAATTTTGAGGAAACAAGGAGAAACCTAATTTTACAATGAATACAATGTATAAGATGAGATTTGATGCTTCTAAGGCTATGTCAACTAAGTGTATATATAGAGGAGACAAAGAGTACAATTATAATAAAATGGGACCATGAGAGCTTCTAGCCTACATTAAATGTAATCACTCAATATTTATGGATTAATAAGGGGTTTTAGGGTTAATATGGGGCTTATATATGGCTTAACATGACCTTCCCCTTCAAAGAAGTATTTTCCTCAATAGTTGACTAACTATGAGTGTTTTTGCATGAACAACTCATCTTCCCATATTTCTTCTTCCACTAGTGGGTTCTTCCATTTGATAAGGTACTCACTAATTGCTCAATTTCTCAGTTGCTTAGTCCTTGTTTCCAAAAAAAAAACTAGTCCTAGTATTATTTTCTCTTCTTCATTAATCTCTAATAGAATAATTTAGACAAGGATTTTTTCACTGATTACCTTGTTTAAGAAAGAAACGTGGAAGACTCAATGTACATGTGAAGATGGAGGCAACTCCAATTAGTAAGACATACTTCCAATCCTTTGCAACAACTTTTAGGGGCCATTATATATGTTGATTTTTCATAGGTCTTTTAAACTGATCATTAATTCTTATGATTTCTTAGGATAATTATTTTCTTACATTCACATTCATCATAAAGTAATTACATGGAAGATATCAACAGTAAGAACACAATTCAAGTAGGACCATAAAGAGTATCCAAAAAAGAGACATAAGAACTCACCCTGGAAAAATCCACATGGGGAGAAAAAAACTTTTTCCTTAGATAAATTATTGAATTCAATAGGTATACATCTAAATTTATACCCAAGAAAAAGGTCAACCTAACCAGAAATATCACTATGGGTAAACCTGGTCAAGTTTCCCTTATGTCAAGTCACAATGCTGCCCAAAAGTCTTAGCCTGATCTACTCTACTAGGGCCGAATTTTTGCCTCCTCTTGAACTCTAGAAAACTCAAACTTGCTACAATATATTCCTAGAAACTCTTCACATGTGAAAATTCAAATGAGAGAGAGATAATGTTGGATTAGTCTTTGTTCTTCTTTCCCTTTTTCGCCTTTGCTTGGATAAGAAGATGTCTTGTCTTATGAGTTTTAATAGTGCCAAAGTGAGGAGGTCGAATCACACACACACACACACACACACACATCTTTCTTAGTAGGTTTAATGGGTGCCACGATAGGGCTATGCCAACTTGATCATGAGGAGGGACGACTTCAATTTCATGATGCAAAAATAATAAATTTTGAAAATGACATGAAGAACATGCCTTACATTTTCCCATTATTTATATTTCAAGGGATAAAATGACATGAAGAACATGTCTTACATAATTCAAGTGCTAAAATATTAATTATGAAGACCAACCATACCTACCAAATTCAACAATATCTTGGTGCTAATTTATTTTCCTTATTTTGTTGCTTGAGGGACATATGTTTATATTTTTATATGGTTGTAGTCTCACAAACACCCAATCCCCCAATTCAAATTCCCTTTCATCGTGATGTTGATATTCTTGTTCTCTCATCCTATTTGCTTCCATAACCAAGTTATCTTTCAATAATTTTAGAACTTCTTGGTGTCATATGTGGTCCTCTAATACTTGAGCCTTTATAGTTCCTTTCAATGATGATGTGATGGATGGGGGAAGATAACTATAAATTTCCATAAATGGATACATTTTTTATGAAGTTGTTGAAGCCCCGAAAATTGGGTCTACAACAAGGGGGATACCCACCCGATCCGGACCTTGAAAGCAGCTCCTTTTCCATTTGGGATGTTGGGTCTGACTGGGGATAATGGGACCAGTTTCCCAATTTGTGTGTGTGATGATAAGAATTGATATTTCCTTTTTCTAAAGACTTGTAAATACAATTCTTTTAATCTAAGTCTAATTTAACATGCAATTATATCCTAATGAACAGAAATATCTAATTCTAAAACTAACACGAGATTTAACTTTTTACTTATGTGATCTAAAATAGTTTCTAACAACAATTGGTAATAAAGATAGTTCAATCGCTACGAGAAAAGAATTCAATAAAAATGAATTGTTTTGTATAAGAAATTAACCGAAACAATTGTGAGAAGCATGTCACCTAATAATTCATTCATACATTAAACATAAACAGAATAGTCATCAGCATACAAAAGTGCCAAATGATAACTCAAACATTCAAGCCTTCATATATAAATAACTGAACATAAAATATTACTTTGACACATAAGCAGAAATTATTAAGAGATAAAAGTACCATTGATAACAAGTTCTACTCATGAGCTTTAGCAATATAGATTTATTTCTTCCTAATTCAATATCTACTAAGAGTACATAAATGCATTTCAGTAGAAGACATTAAACATAGATATCAATACATCTCATTCCATTCATTCATCAAAACCTCCTCCGAGGGTGCAGAAGTGCATGTTCCGAGGAAATGTTTTTTGAGAAATTTCAGGACCCCTCTCTAAATGCATGAGAGGGGTTAAAATACTACTACCTAAATACTAAAAATAATTTATTACAAAAATATAGGAGGATGTTTAAATGACCGTCCTCATCTAAGGCAAAATAAATAAAAAATAAAACTAAAACTGTATCTGGAAATAAACTATCTATGTATCTGTTCTCTGAGATTGCGAGCATTCAGCATTGGCTTGAGGAGTGTTAGTTGGCCGACCTCCGATTTTAGTTGTCCTGTGAAAACAGAATCGGCAAGTGCTGGAGCTATATTCTCGGCAGAATTTGTAAGGCATTTGAGAGTCATGCATTGACTGTGTCCCAATTCAACTTGGTTAACTTCTTGATGGACTCTTCCTTTTCCTCAGCTTTCTGTCTCCAGCTTGTCTACAGTTGCTGTGCCTTTGGGAGAAATCCTGAAGCGATCTCTGATATGAGGTTTTCTTTGTGCAGGTTTTCATTGACACAGTTAATGATGTTGTTTTCCGTTGTCGCTGCTTCTTCCGTTGCCTTTTCTGCCTTTTTAATCTATGTGTCCCACTTATCGAAAAGTATTTCTTTATGGGCTTCATTGATTCTGAGTGTGCCTGCTTTCTTTCCTTCCTTCGATTCCTGCCAAATCAAATAATCAGAAATTATTTTATCAATTAAATCATAATTGAGTCGCAAGTCCACGACTTGGTTTGTAATTTTATCGTTCATCTCGCAATTGGAACTCCATTGCGATATTCTTTGGCATAATGCTTCTCACTGTTGCAAGAGTTGGTCGTTTAAGGCAAGGGCTTCTGAGACAAACTTTGTAATTTTGGGGTCATCTCTATGCAATTCTAGCATAGTCTGTAATTGATTCTCCTTTTTGGCCAAATTTCTCTAATACCCCAGTTGCATCTGTTGAAAATCCTGTTGTAATTTTTCTAATTTCTCCTCTGCTTCTTGGTTGGCACTAGCCTGCTATAACTATTGCTACAAAACTTGGATTTGTTCCTCTCTATACTTAAGTAATTGTTGTACTTTGGATGTTTTATCAATGGTAGCAGAAGCATAGACTCCTGCGATCTGGGATAACTTAGTCAGATTTTCGGTAGGGTTAGTGGTAGGGTCTCGCCAAAGGACATCTAGCTGCTCTGCCTCAGGTGAGAGCACACTGTCCAATTTCCATTTATTTCTTTGCCTTCTTACCATTGCCTTGTGCTGCGGACTATAAAATACATCTAGAGGAGGAATGTCCTCTATCTTCAGCATGATTTCAGACGATGAGGTAATGGGAATATGCTCCATTTCTGGAGCATTGTTGATTGTTCCAATGACCATATCTATCATTGTTTGCACTGCACTCTCAAGTGTCTTTTTGTTCTACTCCTTAGTGTTAAACAATTAATTGAATGTTTCCCACTCTTTATCCAGCTCATTTCTCACTGGCTTTGGTGGCTGGATGAGGGGAGGGGGAACCTTTACCTATGGTGTAGTCAAGACCTGTTGCTTTGGGCGCTCTTTAGATTGGGAAGTATCTCTAATTGACCCTTCACTTTTATTATGGTCGCTCTCGGACCGTTTAGAGCGTTCTGATGATTCTTTCCCAGACTTAGACCTGGACTTGTCTGTACTCAAACTTCCAGTTAAATTGATACTGGGATTTGGATCCCTTATTAGTTCTAAGCCCAACTTATCCAAGAGGATGTTTGCTAGTCTCCTCTCTCTGTACAGTTTGAATTCTTGGAATTCCACTAGGGGAAATTTAATTTGATCCATATGAAAAACTTCTTTCAGTGTGTTTTTCTGTTGGAAAATATCATAAAAAAGATCATCTTCTTTAGAAAATACTTTTATCTTGACAGCAGTAGTAAAATTCTTAATGAAATCAAAGGGGTCAAATTGTCTCCCTGGAAACGTGAACAGTCGTAGACTCAACGTATTGTCTACTTCTTTGAATGCATGACCTAAAACAAATAGTAAAAAGGCCCCACAGGCCACAGGAAATTGCAGCTAGATGGTTTTCTTCTTGTCTTTCAATTCTTTGTTCATTCCTCCCATCCCACAGGTCTGGTAGGCTATTTCTCGAGCCAATAACTTATCAGGAACATATAAGGGTAGCACATGAGGGGAATCAATACTTCCAAATACTCTGACATAGGTGAAAAACTCTTCCTCAAACCATCTTTAGATAGGGAGAATGTCAGCTTCGTGGGAAAATATTGGGGCGTCCCTATTATATAACATTTTATGAAAAGGTAACATAATTCCATGACAAATTCTATAAAAATACGGGATAAACTTGGAATCCCACAATTCCTTATGGTAAATGTGAATGGGCAAGAGATTTTGTATAGTCCACTTCCAACCCATTAAAAGAAATCTGGAAACATAACAGATTGCATCCATAACATAAGCAACTAAAAAGGAAGGAGGATAAATCCTTTGAGAGTGAGTTCTTTTAGACTGGTAGTTCCAAATAGTCGAGGCTGAATTATCAGACAATATCTTAGCTTAATCCATAATAGTGGCATTAGTGGCTGCATCTAATAGGGATAGCCACTAGGATGAAAACTTGTTGATGTCAGGCCTTCCAAATAGCCTACATAGCATAGCAACAACAAAACAATATGGGGAGGAGAGGGAACCAGTATTGTACATACCGTGTTTATCCTTTCTCAATGGTTCTTCCCTTGCCAACTAGTTCTTGGTGCACTTCACCAAATCTTCGTTTTCTTTAGCTAACTTCTCCACGAACTGTTTATCGTAGCTTTCCTGTAGCTCTGGTAGATGATACATAAGCCTTAAATCTTGTGGAGTGAAGGACCCAATGAGCTCTTGGCTCTGAGACTTGAATTGTCTGTCTGTTATATCAACACTGTCTAATACCCACTTGACCATGTCTGAATATGGAAGTATCTTAGGATTTGTCGCTATTCGATGAAGGAATCAACATGCAAGTTTAGTAATTGATGCCTCAGATGACCCGCATGAGTCTGTTGTTGCTTTAACTTCCATAACTCTAGGGTTTTCTTCTTTGAGCAGACTGTACATGCCTTCCCAAGTGGTTATGCCAACATCTTTAGTACAGGTGGTGTCTGTGAATAAGGGAATCATCTCCTTATCCTCAGTAACCAGAGCTTTTCCCTTCTTTCCCATTACGTTCTGGACACTGCTTCATATATTATTCTTCTTGATGCTTCTGTAAATTTACAAGTAAGGAAAGAATAATGGTAAGAGATAAGGTGATGGGAAAGCTCTTAATTCTGAAATCATATCAAATATATCACCCTACGTGAAATAACCTTTTGATAAGATCTAAATCTTATCTCATAAATGACCATCAAATAACCACTAAATTGACATTAATGCCCATAACTTGGTAATGGATTACGAGAAATACTTTATTGAACAATGAGCCCTGCCAATCCACGATAAAGTGATTTTGCGATTTGCTTCATAATATCGCAGATCGCAATATCGCTAATCCTTTTTGTTAACAATCATTTATCACCTTATGAATCTACGAGATGTGATTTGCGAGATTCTTTATCGCATATCTCAGGATCGGGATACTTCATTTTAAGTGATACTTTTGGCATATGAAATCTACGATGTGCGATGAGTCTTGAAGGCGTGCAATCTTGCATCACATTTTCGCAATTTCGAAAGCTTGTTTATATGATGTCCTCCATTACCCTTTGCGATGCGATGTTTTATTGTTAAGAGAATGATTTTATTCGGAACTTTATCATAAAACTTAAGTTTTTTGGGTTTTACGGGTGTTTTTCTAAGTTTATGATAGTGTGTTTTATTCAAAGGCGAATATAAGTGCTAGTTTTTTATTTTTTAGAAGGGTCCCTATTTATTTTAGTCTTATTACTAATACTAAAATAAAAAGGGGGGGTTGTTGCTGGCCACAACAATTGGCGATTCACTAGGAAGAACCAGTTATCTATGATTATCTTTTGAATTTTCTAAACTTCCAAAACAGAAATGTTTTCTAGGAAATCAAACTTTATTATAGAAATATAAAGTGCATCATGCTTTTAGCCGTTAATGGTAGTTTGTTTCTTCTCTGCTAACTCTGATTATGTACTTCCTAAAGCTAGTCATTGTATTTACATCAACCACTAAGTTTTATAAAGATAAAAACAAAGAAATCTTTGTAGATCAATTTTAAGTATGCTCATTTGTCGTAGGTAGAGCCTCTGCTTCCAGTAGGCGTTCATAGCCTCGACAGGGTTACCCGTTACCCAGCAATGATCCTGTATCCCACTTGGAGAAATGTACAAATTTCAAAGATAAATCCATATCCACACTTATTGCTTTTGTTTTATTTTAATTCTTAAAGAACAATGTCTTGGTTTGGTAGCCAAATTATGACAGTGCCATTCACTTGATTTATAACTTTGCTGAACAAGTTGGCTCGTGATGAGACCCCTTGTCTTTTGATTGCAACAATCTTGAGCCATTGCCCTATTTTGGTATGCAGTTTTGACGATGTCAGCAAGTTATAATATCTATGATCATGATAATTTGGCTCGTGATGAGACCTCTTATTCTTTAAGTCTATAGTGTATCATTGGATTACTCCTTGAAACTCATAATTCCCTAGGCGGGGAGGAAGTCATTGGTTCCTTAAGAATAGCTTTGGATGACAATTATAGAGGTTTTGGAAACAACTTTTCCATAGAGAACCTTTGTTTTGTTATTGATACTTTTCATTCACTAATATAAAACAAATTCCCACTAAAGGTTGCTTCTTATCAAAATTCGTAAGGCTGAAACTAGTAACATTTCCAAGCTTATAGCATTTGACTATATCTTTCAATAATAATGATTGATTTTCCAAATCAGTTCTATTTATACAAGAAAAAAACAAAATCTAAAAGAAACACTATTCTTTCTTCGTGAATTCCAAAGATAACCATTTACAACCTGTTTTGTTATCAAATTAAAGCTATAAACAATGATTTACAAAAATAGAAGAGGTCATATTCTATGGAAAGTATTTTTTAAGGATCTGCCCATTAACAGGTAAAGATTCTCTTTTCCCTGCTAAATCTTGCAACATGAAAGTGGATGGACCTATAATTTCAACAATTTGGAATGGTCCAAGCCACATTCGTTGGAATTTAGAAGGTTTGCCTTTTTCTTCGTGGGTCTTATCCAATTTCAAAACTAAATCTCCAATTTTAAAATCCTTCCTAGATACCATGTTTGAATCAAAGGAAGCCTTTACTAATGCTTGATGATGAGCGTGTATGATTTTATCCTGTTCTCGTTGCTCTTCTAGCTTAAGGACCTGCAATTGTCTTAGTTGCAAAGGTGAAGTTGGTGTTTCGTAAATAAAAAGGAATCGTTAGATGAGTCGGGATAACTACTTCTTTCCCATAAAATAAATTAAAGGAAGAAGTGCCAATGGAAGCCTTTTGGGTTATTCGGTCTACCCACAGAGAATACATCAAATATTTGTGCCAATTTTTATGATTCTGATCAATGGTTCACTTAATGATTCTGATTAAGTTTTTATTCGTTGATTCGGCCAACCCGTTCCCTTGTGGGTAATAATTGGTAGAACATTTAAGCTTAAAACCTCTTTTAAGTCCAAATTTAGTCATAGCAATGCCAGAAAAATATGATGCATTATCAAACATTAAAGTAGATGGTAAACCAAACTTGGTAATTATGAATTGATCTATGAAATCAATGATGTGTTCAACATTAGCTGTCTTGAGAGGAACTGCTTCTACCCATTTAGTAAAATAATCTGTAGCTGTAAGGATGTACCTATGCTTTTTAGAAGAGTGAGAAATGATCTCACCTATTATATCCAATCCCCATTGATCAAAGGGTTGATCGATATTGACTAGTTGCAAAGGCAACAATGGTTTCTTCTGTCTTCCAGCAGCAGTTTGACAAAGTTGACATTTCCTTACATAGCTATGCGCATCTTTAAATAGTGTAGGCCAATAGTATCCTGCGTGGAAAATTTTATGTGTTGTAGCATCTCCTGCATAATGTCCACCTACTGGTCCATCATGGAGTTCCTGCAACACCTTTTCAGCTTCAGATTTCTCAAGACATCATAGAAGAACAAAATCACAATTCATCCTAAAAAGTACATCGTTTATGATTTGATACTGCTTAGCCTTCAATCTTAGGGCTCTTTTCTTTGTATAGTTCAGATTTGAAGGAGCATATCCATTCTTTAGATAAAATATGATATCAACATATCTTGATTCAATATCATTTAGGCTTACCTCATACATTTTTACCTCTTGATTTGGAGATGGTATTTCAGAAATAAGCGATGCTCCAGCCAACATCTTGCAAAATCCTTGACCCTTTACAATATTTTCTGGCCTAATCTCAGTGTCGTATTCTTGTAGGGCAGTGACCCAATTTGCTCTTTTTTCACCTACGTCTTTCTGTACTAAGAGATTTCTTACCTCTGGAAATGGTATTATGATCTTTGTATGGGTTTTAAGAAGAAAGGGTCTAAAATATTTGATCGCTTTGAAAACAGCATAAGCTTGTTTCTCAACGTCAGAATAATTTAATTCAGCCCCTTGCAGATTTGAACTAAAGAAGGTAACTGGGGCTTCCGTCTTGTCTTGATTGGCTTGAGTGAGTATTGCAGCATATGACTTATCAGAGGCAAATGTATACAAAATAAAAGGATCGGAAAAATTTGGAGTTTCTAGGGATGAGGCATTAACAATCGCTTGCTTAATCAAATTAAATGCTTCATATTACTCTTGGCCCCATTTAAAGAGTGAATTATTCTTGATCATTGCTTGTAATGGTGACACAATCATTGAGAAGTCTAGAACAAATCTTTTAACAAAATTAATCTAACCAAGGAAGGATTGTATGGCTTTCTTATTATGTGATAAGGATATTTCAGAAATATCCTTAATTCTATTGAGATCAATATGGATTCCAGATTTTGACACTATAAATCCAAGAAGTTTTCCTTCACTTAATGCAAAAAAATACTTTTTTAGATTAAGTGAAATCCCATACCTTTGACAACGTTGGAAGATCTTCTTTAAATCTCTGAGGTGATTACCACGTTTTTTAGAATATACTGTTATGTCATCCAAGTAAATCACCACTGATTTGTTTACTAATCCCTTAAATGTGATATCCATGGCCCTTTGAAATGTGGCACCAGCGTTGATCAGACCAAAAGGCATCTTTTGATATGCATAAGTACCCCATTTGGTTCTGAACATGGTTTGTAGTTGATTGTCAAGATGGACCAGAACCTGGTTGCAGGCGGAGAAACCATCTAAAAAGGACATTAATTCTGATCCTGCAACCACTTGCAATATTTGTTCCATAGGAGGCAGGGGAAAATTATCCTTTTGGCAGGCGTTTTTAAGATTTTGAAAGTCAATACAAATTCTAATGTCTCTGTTTTTCTTTCTAACTGGAACCAAGTTGGAAACCCATCTAGAATGTCGAACGGAAAAAATAATTTTGGCTTTCAATAATTTATTGAGCTCAGATTTAATCTGACTTTCCAGATTAGGATGGATCTTCCTCAACTTTTGCTGGATAGGTTTTTCATCAGCTATCATTGGGATAGTATGTTGAATGATTGAAGTGTCATAAGTCTTAAGGTCATCGTAGTTCCAGGCAAAGACACTTTTATACTGTTTCAAGAGCTGAACAAAAGCTAATTTTTCTTCTGGGGCTAAGCCAAAACCTAGGTTGATATTCTGTGGCTTGGTATCCGTTCCTAGATTTACTAATTCATAGTTCAGAGTTGAACTGTGAAGTTTTGAATTGGTAGATATTTTAAATTAGTCTTTCAAATCATATAGGTCTTCCAACTTGACTACAGATTTTGGTATAGACTTATTAGTGTTTTCTTGTTGTAACTGCTTGTCATGTTGGTCCTCATCAATTATCTGATTAGTGTAAGATCCTTCTGATATCAGGAAACTTACAATATTAGGATTATCATTAAAAATTCTCCAGTTTGTAACATTATCAAGGATGGAGGGCCTAAAGATCAATTCAATTGAGAATCTGTCTGGGTTATAGTCTTCTGAGGGCATGAGCTTGGAAGCTACATTAGCCAGGAGGTCAACACTAGAATTTTGGAATCTGGGAATAGATGAAATATTGAATGCTGTAAAATGTTCAGTCAAATCTTGCACTAAAGATTGATAATGCTTTAAATGACCTGATATGAAATGTATACTATTTCGCACTTGTTTAATAAGAATCTCAGAGTCTCCAAAAACTTGTAGATACTTGATATCTAATCTGATTGCCTTGTACAGTCCTTGGACTAGAGCTTCATATTTTGCAGCATTGTTGGTGCAATCAAACTCGCATTTACATGTTAGCATGGTTTTGTTTCCCTCTAGACTAACTAATACACATCCTGCTCCTGCTCCATCATTAGACTTAGAACCATCGAAAAATAATTTCCAAAATAAAAAATTATTTACATGATTATCTACAAAATTAATGCATTTAGAACTATCTATTCGAGAAAATTTTTCTACTTAAGAAAGAACATAATGTTCTAAGTAAGGCAAAGTATGAGCATTAAAATTTCCTAAGAAAGAGTCAACAGAATAGTCGCCAATTATATTGTTGCTGTATGCTATAGGTTCATTTTCTCCTTCCAATTCCGTCACTATGTAGTTTTGGTGTCTTTCTCACTCAACCTTTATCTGATTCAATTTACCATTGTAAGGGAGCCACATATGTGATCAGTCAGTCGCAAAGTATCCATGAAGCTTTTCAAACCAATCCCTACTAAGAATTAAGCCATAAAATTAGGGAATGTCTGCAACTAGAATATCAATGACTTGACATACCTTTGGATTAGATGACTACCTCATGGTAACTTGATTTAGTTCACCAATTACTTCAACCTGCGATCGGTCTAGCTAAACTATGCGTATTGCAGATTTCTGAGGTTGGACGTTTAACTTTTCACATATTGTTTTAGGTAAGATATTAGATGAAGCTCCTGAATCTACCAAACAATTATGCAAGTTTTTATTGAAAATTTCGTAAGTAAGAAGGAATGGAGGAGTATGGGATTTTGACCTACCTCCAATTAAAGCAATATCATTCCGATCAACTTTATTTTCCATATTAATTGGAGGTCTTCCCATCTCATGAGAAGCTTGTGAGATTACAGTGGTAGGTAGAGGTGCAATAGGTATTGCATGTAACTCTTTCAAAAGTAGCTTCTGTTGATGTTTCAATTTGCTCAATTCATGAAAAGTAATGTTAGCCTTAGTCTTCTTCATGTTTTCAACAATATTATATTCCATCTCATCAGAAACAATCAGTGTTTTAGATGGAGCCGGTGAATCGAATTGGACTGGCCTTGTTTGAGTCACTTTTGGTGATGATTTCTTACCTGCGACTTTATCTTTAGATGTCAAGCTTGCGCTCTTCTGTTTAGAACTAGGTCGTGGAGGATCGAGTTGATTTCTACTTATGGTAGTAATTGGTGATGCCTCTTGATCCTCTTCGCCTGGAAGAATGAAGTCCCACATTCCCTATAACTCGACAACTTCATCTTCATCAATAGGTTCCTCGTTAGAAGCTTCCTCTTCTTCTCCTTTAGATTTTGCATTTGTTATAGCATTGGGGGGTTTTGAATCAGTTGAAGGATTTTTCTATAAGGCTTGTAGGGTTTCTTAAAAGAAGTCTCTGCTACTTGTCTTTTAATGTCAACCATTTCATTAGACATGGTTTTTAGGACTTCCTGTAATCCTTCTAAATCAAATGGGTCTTTAGATTACTTTTTCTTAGGATAATCTCTAAAAGTAACCTTCTTACATTTTCTTTCATCGACAGTGTTTTTGTTTTCTAAAGCTAAGGTACGCTTTTCTACCGCTATCGCTTCCTTCATGTTTTCAGCCAATGTTGTCTTGGCAGCCCTATCAACAAAGATTGCTATGTTTGATGGTAAAGCAGATATGTACCATTCACTTCAAACTTCTTCACTAGGCTTGGAAGTAGTCAGAATTTTATTCAAAAGCTTGTTGAAATGCGAGTTAAAATCTTTGATAGGTTCTCTCAATTTAGTCTTAAGATTTGATAGACCATTGATCAGTGTTGCCGTAGATCTATCATCACCGAACTTAGTCAAGAATTGCTCTTAGAAAATGTCCCAACTAGTGATGGACCCTGATGGTAGCGAAAAATACCAGGATCCGGCTACTAATTGTAACGTATAAGGAAAGAGTCTAACAAAAACATCTTCATTAGTAACACCATTTAAATTTATCGATAACATAAAGTAGTTTATGTGTTCTTCTGCTAGCATGCTTTCTTTAGGATTAAACTTAGGTAGCCATTTTTCAGGATGGGTCGGTAATTGACTCAAGGGCGCAGGCATTGAGACTGCCCCTAGATTATTCCATGGGTTTTGGGCCATCGTTGAACTACTAACAGAGGAAAGCGCAGACAAAGTTCCTTGTGGCAGGGATGAGGATGTTAAAGTTCTAGTACTCTGATGGACAACAACTTGAAGTGGAGGGGTGGATGGTTGGCTTTGCAATGGGGAAGTTGAAATGGATGTTGATGATGAAAGAGTCTCACTATCAGACCCTTGAGGTGACTTCCTTGCTCTTTTCCTTTTAAGTAGAGGTAATTCAGTTCATTCAATACCAAAATTTTCACTCTACAATCTAGTTAAAGGATGAGAAGGATTGTATTGCGAAGTCACACTACCTTGACATATTTTAGAATTTTGTGGGGATCTAGAAAATCCTTTAAGTTTATGAATCAAATACTCAACTTTAGGAGGTTCGATAGTAGATTTCTCTGAAATGTTTGGGTTTTTGGTAGTGGTTGTTGTTTTCTCAACTTCTTGCTTAGGATTTAAAGATTCAGTATGCGATGGAGAAGTCGGGGGAGATGTTGAGGGCGATTTACTCTTAGAATGGTATTTAGATTTAGATTTACTAGCCATTCACGGTTCGGGCCCTCCTTCTAGCACAAAATATGTTGAGGCCTCGAAAATCGGGTCTATGACAGGGGGATACCCACCCAGTCCGGACCTTGAAAGCAGCTCTTTTTCCTTTTGGGATGGTGGGTCCAACTAGGGATAATGGGACCAATTTCCCAATTTGTGTGTGTGATGATAAGAATTGATATTTCCTTTTTATAAATATTTGTAAATAAAATGATTTTAATGTAAGTCTAATTTAAAACATGCAATTGTATCCTAATGAACAGAAATATCTAATTCTAAAACTAACCTGGGATTTAACTTTTTACTTATGTGATCTAAAATAGTTTCTAACAACAATTGGTAATAAAGATCATTCAATCGCTACGAGAAAAGAATTCAATAAAAATGAATTGTTTTGTATAATAAATTAGCCGAAACAATTGTGAGAAGCATATCGCATAATAAGTCATTCATACATTAAGCATAAACATAATAGTCATCACCATACAAAAGTGCCAAATGATAACTCAAACATTCAAGCCTTGATATATAAGTAACTAACATAAAATATTACTTTGACACATAAGCAGAAATTATTAAGAGATAAAAGTACCATTAATAACAAGTTATACTCATGAGCTTCAGTAATATAGATTTATTTCTTCCTAATTCAATATCTACTAAGAGTACATAAATGCATTTCAGTAGCAGACATTAAACACAGATATCAATAAATCTCGTTCCATTCATTCATCAAAACCTCCTCCGAGGGTGCAGAAGTGCATGTTATGAGGAAATGTTTTTTGACAAATTTCAGGACCCCTCTCTAAATGCATGATAGGGGTTAAAATACTACTACCTAAATACTAAAAATAGTTTATTACAAAATATAGGAGGAGGTTTAAATGACCATCCTGATCTAAGGAAAAAATAAATCAAAAATAAAACTAAAACTGTATCTGGAAATTAACTATCTATGTATCTTTTCTCTAAGATCGCAAACATTCGGCATTGGCTTGAGGAGCATCGGTTGGCCGACCAGATTTTAGTTGTCCTGCGAAAACAGAATCTGCAAGTGCTGGCTCTATCTTCTTAGAAGAGTTTGTAAGTAGGGAAAATTTTAAGAACCCCCCCTAAATTTATATGTATAATAAATGGGCGAATCTCCATGGTATATAGGAAAAATGGAAGGAGATTTTATCAATAATATAATATGTATATATAATTTTTTGGCGAATCTCTCACCAAACATGGCGAATATTTTACTCAATTATAAATCTTGTAAGATCTTGGTATTTACCATGGTCAATACCTGGGTTATCATAAACCTGGAGCTTAAAAATTATATTATTAATTTATAAAAATTAATAAAATTAATAGTTGATTTTTATTTTATTTTTTATTTTAACCAAGCTAAAATGTTTAACATACATTAAATTACAACATTCATTTTTACTCTTGATCCACCAAGCCGCGAGAGGGATCAAATATCATATCACAATATTTGATACCTCTCGGGGGTTAGTAGATCCAAAGTGAAGATGGATCTATGTTGGTTTAATTCCCCCATTTAAATAGGCTACATTCTAAGTGAATACCATGGGTCAATACCATGTGCCATTTTAGTGAATACTATGGGTCAATACCACGTGCCATTTTTTATTTTTATTAATACTAATATTAGGTTTAATAATGTTTTTTTGCATGGTATTAATAACAATCTAGTCCATGGTATTTGTCCCATAGTATTTTTCCCATAGGTTTCACCTAAATATAACGCATTTTTTGAGTGGTCGTAAATATAAGGTGACTTATGGAGTAAATATAAAAAAAATGTTTTATTTGTTTACCATACCTTTCGTTTATTTATATTTTTATTAACTTACCATACCTCTTTTACAAATATGGTCTTTGGCCCATAGGATTCACTTAAATAAAACCTCTTTCTTGAGCCTTCATAAATAGAACGACGGTTATGGACTAAATATAAAAATAGGTTTTATTTATTTACCATATGTCTAGTTTATTTATATTTATTTATTTACCATACTCCACTTTACTTATATATTTTATTTGTTTAACACCCTTGCATGTATATAAGGTGACTTTATGGAGTAAATATAAAAATGTTTTTATTTATTTACCATACCTCTCATTTATTTATATTTTTATTAATTTACCATGCCTCTTTTATAAATATGGTATTTGTCCCATAGGATTCACTTAAATAAAACCTATTCTTGAAAATGGGTGAATGGAAGGTTGTAACTCCTAATTTCAAGGGCCAAATTTAGCTTTTTTACTCTCTCCCTTCAAATAAGGTGGGCTATTTGAGGTGATTTGTAAAAATGTACTATGATACAAAATATTCGCCCACTAAAAATTAAAAACCCCTTAATTTCGCCAAAGGGAAAACATTCGCCCCTAAAATTTTCTATGTTTGTAAGGCATTTGAAAGTCATGCATTGACTATGTGGTTTAACCAATTACTGCCATTAAGTGTCCCAATTCAACTTGGTTAACTTCTTGATAGACTCTGTCTTTTCCTCGGCTTTCTATCTCGAACTTGTCTATAGTTGTTGTGCCTTTAGGAGAAATCCCGGAGCGGTCTCTGATGTGAGGTTTGCTCTGTGTAGGTTTTCATTGACACAGTCAAGGAAGTTGTTTGTCGCTTTTGTTGCTTCTTCCGCTGCCTGTTCTACTTTTTTAATCTATGCGTCCCACTTATGGAAAAGTATTTCTTTGTGGGATTCATTGATTCTGAGCATGCCTACTTTCTTTACTTCCTTCAATTCCTACCAAATCAAATAATCAGAAATTCTTTTATCAATTAAATCATAATCGAGTCGCAAGTCCACAACTTGGTTTGTAATTGTATCGCTCATCTCACAATGGGAACTCCATTACGATATTCTTTGGCATAATTCCTCTTGTTGTTGCAAGAGTTGGTCGTTTAAGGCAAGGGCTTCTGAGACAAACTCTGTAATTTTGGGGTCATCTCTATGCAATTCTAGCATAGTCTGTAATTGATTCTCCTTTTTTTCCAAATTGCTCTGATACCCCAACTGCATCTGTTGAAAATCCTGTTGTAATTTTTCTCATTTCTCCTCTGCTTCTCGGTTGGCACTAGCCTGTTGTAGCTGTTGCTACAAAACTTGGATTTGTTCCTCTCTATCCTTAAGTAATTGTTGTACTTTTGATGCTTTATCAATGGTAGCAGAAGCATAGGCTCCTGCGATCTAGGATAACTTAGTCATATTTTCGGTAGGGTCAGTGGTAGGGTCTCGCCAAAGTACATCTAGTTTCTTTGCCTCAAATGAGAGCACGCTATCCAATTTCCATTTCTTTCTTTGCCTTCTTACCACTGCCTTGTGCTGCGAACTATAAAATACATCTAGAGGAGGAATCTCCTCTATGTTCAGCATGATTTCAGATGATGGGGTAATGGGAATATACTCCATTTCTGGAGCGTTGCTGACTGTTCCAATGACCATATTTGTCATTGTTTGCATTGCACTCTCAGGTGTCTTCGTTTTCTACTCCTCAGTATTAATCAATTCATTGAATGTTTCCCACTCTTTATTTAACTCAGTTCTCACTGGCTTTGGTGGCTGGATGAGGGGATGGGGAACCTTTACTTGTGGTGTAGTCAAGACCTATTGCTCTGGGTTCTCTTTAGATTGGGTAGTATCTCTAACTAACCCTTCAATTTTATTATGGTCACTCTCAGACCGTTTAGAGCATTCCGGTGATTCTTTCCCAGACTTAGACTTGGACTTGTCTATACTCGAACTTCCACTTAAACTGATACTGGGAGTTGGCTCCCCTATTGGTTCTAAGCGCAACTTATCCAAGGGGATGTTTGCTAGTCTCCTCTCTCTGTATAGTTTGAATTCTTGGAATTCTGCTTGGGGAAATTGAATTTGAGCCATATGCAAAACTTCTTTTAGTTGGTTTTTCTGTTGGAAGATGTCATCAAAAAGATCATCTTCTTTAGAAAATAATTTTATCTTGACAATAGTAATAAAATTCTTAATGACATCAAAGGGGTCGAATTGTCTCCATGGAAACTTGAACAGTCATAGACTTAGCATATTGTCTACTTCTTTGAATGCATGACCTAAATCAAATAGTGAAAAGGCCCCACAGGCCACAGGAAATGTCGTTAGATGGCTTTCTTCTTGTCTTTCAATTCTTTGTTCATCCCTCCCACCCCACAAGTCTGGTATGAAATTTCTCAAGCCAATAACTTATCAGGAACATATAAGGGTAGCAAATGAGGGGAAGCAATACTTCCAAATACTCTGACACAGGTGAAAAACTCTTCCCCAAACCATCTTTCGACAGGGAGAAAGTCAACTTCTAGTTTGGGGGAAAATCTTGGGGTGTCCCTATTATACAACATTCTATGAAGAGGTAACATAATTCCATGACAAATTCTTTAAAAATATGGGATAAAATTAGAATCCCACAATTCCTTATGGTAAATGTGAATGGGCAAGGGATTCTGTATAGTCCACTTTCAACCCATTAAAGGAAATCTAGAAACATAACAGATTGCATCCATAACATAAGCAGCTAAAAAGAAAGGAGGATAAATCCTCTGAGAGGGATTTCTTTTAGACCAGTAGTTCCAAATAGCCGAGGCTAAATTATCAGACAATATCTCAGCCCAATCCATAATAGTGGTGTTAGTGGCTACATCTAATAGGGGTAGCCACTCAGATGAAAACTTGTTGATGTCGGGCCTTCCAAATAGCCTACATAGCATAGCAGCAGCAAAAACAATATGGGGAGGAGAGGGAATCAGTACTGTACATACCGTGTTTGTCCTTTTTCAATGGTTCTTCCCTTTCCAACCAGTTCTTGGTGCACTCCACCAAATCTTCGTTTTCTTTGGCGAACTTCTCCACGAACTATTTGTCATAGCTTGCCTATGGCTCTGGTAGATGATACATAAGCCTTAAATCTTGTGGAGTGAATGACCCAATAAACTCTTGGCTCTGAGACTTGAATTGTCTATCTATTATATCAACACTATCTAGTACCCACTTGACCATGTTTGTATATGGAAGTATCTTAGGCCTTGTCGCTATTCGATGAAGGAATGAACATGCAAGTTCAGTAATTGATGCCTCAGATGACCCACGTGAGTCTGTTTTTGCTTTAACTTCCATAAATCTAGGGTTTTCTTCTTCGAGCGGACTATACATGCCTTCCCAAGTTGTTATGCCAGCATCACTGGTACAGGTGGTGTCTGTGAATAAGGGAGTCATCTCCTTGTCCTCAGTAACCGGAGCTTTTCCCTTCTTTCCCATTATGTTCTGCACACTGCTGCATATATTATTCTGCTTGCTGCTCCTGCAAGTTTACAAGTAAGGAAAGAATAATGGTAAGAGATAAGGTGACGAGAAAGCTCTTAATTTTGATCATACCAAATATATCACCCTACGTGAAATAACCTTTCGATCAGATTTAAATATTATCTCATAAATGACCATCAACTAACCACTAAATTGACATTAATGCCCATAACTTGGTGTTGGATTACGAGAAATACTTTATTGAACAATGAGCCCTGTCAATCTGCGATTTTGCGATTTGCTTCGCAATATCGCTAATCCTTTTTGTTAACAATCATTTATCATCTTATGCATCTGCAAGATGAAATTATGAGATGCTTTATAGCATATCTCAAGATTGGGATATTTCATCGTAAGTGATACTTGTGGCATATGAAATCTGCGATGTGCGATGAGTCTTTAAGGCGCACAATCTTGCATCACATTTTCGTAATTTCGAAAGCTTGTTTATATGATGTCCTCCATTACCCTTTGTGATGCGATGTTTTATTGTTAAGAGAATGATTTTATTCGGAACTTTATCATAAAACTTAAGTTTTTGGGTTTTGCAGGTGTTTTCCTATGTTTATGATAGTGTGTTTTATTCAAAAGGGAATATAAGTGCCAGTTTTTTATTTTTTTAGTAGGGTTCCCATTTATTTTAGTCTTATTACTAATACTAAAATAAAAAGGGGGGGTTGATGCTGGCCACAACATAAGTATGGAAGGTTGTACCAACAATCTACCAAGGGAAACCATTTGAGCCATTGTGTATTTTTATCATATGCAAATCAATGTAGATATCCTTCTAAACATTTATTCACAATCTTAGTTTTCCCTTCAGATTGAGGATGGTAAGAACAAATTGCAGGAGGTTTAATTGGTGTAGTATATTTTGGATCATTCTTTAGAGCCATGTAAGAAAATGATATCACTCCTCTTTACCACAATTTCTAGTCACTAAAAAAAAATGGATCTTTTAATCAAATGTTGGGTCACTTTTAAGTTACATACCTTCAAAACCTTAAGTTTGAGAATATCTAAATGGTTCAATTTTTTTTTCATATATCTATGAGATTTGGACCCTTCTAAATCTAAAACTTTGGTCTCTAATACTCTGATATGTCTTCTCTACAATTCCACATGTTTGACTATAATGTGATGTGCCAAGCGAAATATGTGGTAACTTTCACAAAACTTGTTGATTTTTGGCGTCTTCCCATGAGAAAACTTGTATAGCATGCCAAGGGTCCAATTCTCCAAATATAATTATGAAGTTTGTACCTGAGATACTTATGTATGTCTCTTGATATCCTAGAAGATTTCATAGTTTATTTGAAACCGATTTCAAGAAAATTCAGAGTCTTAACTTCCTTAGATCATATCTCCGAAAATATAGAAAACCAAGATTTGTTTGAAACTAATTTCAGGAGAATTTAGGAACCCTAACTTCCTTAGAGAATATCTCTAAAAATATAGAGAACCAAGATCTAAATTTGAACCAAATTCTCTCTAAGATTTATCCTCAATATGATCCAAGTTTCATGATTTGACACCTCCCATAAATACAAAATTAAAGTAAAATAAAGTAATTATAGAGAAAATTCCAAGATGACCATTTTGAAGTAGCAAAACCCTAGGATCATGGGCTCTAATACAAAATGATATGATCCTTACACCTTAAAATTATAAGAAACCAATAATTATAGTTATATCTGAGGGGAAAACTTTCTTTTGCAATGAATACAATGTACAAGACAAGATTTGATGCTTCTAACGTTAGGTCTCATTTGTGTGTGTGTGTGGAGTAAGAGAGAGAGAGAGAGAGAGAGAGAGAGAGAGAGAGAGAGAGAGAGTACAATTATAATAAAAAGGGACCAAGAGAAGTGTTAGCCTACATAGAAATACAAATGCAACTATTCAGTATCTTGGGATCTAGGGCTTAATAAGGTGTTTTAGGGTTAAGATGGGGATCATATAGAACTTAATAGGTTTATATTATTTTTATTACACAAGAGTAAAATGTGTTGGCATGATCAAAGAATTAGTGGTGAATTTCGCTCATCTTCCTACAAAAATTATTTTCATGGTTTATGATATTCCTACAAAATTTGGATTGTTTTTGTCAAGATATTGTTGAGAATTCAGTAGGGTAATGGATATGTTAATTCTCTTAAATTGATAAATGTTTGTGTTATCTTTTACTTATTAGCTTTGTTCGTTATTATTCCAATATGAAACACATCAAACAACTACCAAAATAGTAAGAACAATGACACAATATATAGGTTGGAAGCTAGGGCCAAAACACATCCTCTTGAGGGGAAAACCCGTAAATCTCTTCTTATATTTCAGATCTTTCAATTGAAGAATACCATGACATAGACTCGAACAAATACCCTCCAATATCAAGTCTACCATGGCCTCCTATTGAAATATCTTCGACCTCCGGGTAGATCTGAAAGTCTGCTCCTCAGCCACTGCTACAATTGTTGCTGCTCCTCTAAGAGACATTTATCTCCCTCTAATAGCCTTCCTCTTGGCTTCTCTTGCCTTGTCTTGATTCTTAGGGCTACTAAGATTCCTTAAGAGACCTTATCTTGCCTTCCCTTTTCTTTTGATTCCAAAATTGAACCACAAGAGATCCAAGCGCAGAAACCCTAACTTTGATCTTCCCAAGAGAGATAGATAAGGCCCATAAACACTTTGACTTATTCAACTTTCTATTCTTCACAGTTCCTTCCTGACTTCTTCTTCGCATAAGAGATGAATGATTGAGTGATCCAAATGGAGGATGAGTTCCTCTTATATATATGATTCTTCAAGGGTGGATGTGGCTCTTCATGTAGGCCGACTTGACAACTCATTAGGCCGACTTAATGTTGGAGGTATTTTGACACTTTAAAGACAAAATATTTTTTTCTTTACAATTTACGATGTTCCCATAGGGTCTTCAATATATGAAAACGAATCTTATACCTAGGACAAACCTTAGAAGCACTCAATGGGTGCTTAACCTATAAAAATAAAATAACTTGAGCATGAAACCCATGCTCCAATAATAATAATAATTTATTTTTAATTTTATATTTACAGGAATACATTTCACACTTATGAAGACTGATCCTAGTTACACATTTTTCAACACTCCCTCTTAATTAGGGAGGTATTCATAAGAGGTACATGGCCATTCTCAATCTGAAGGTATCCATAAGAAGAGTCAGATTGGTAACCCATCAGTCTAGCATCATATTAACCATCATTGTCACATAGCAAGGCCTTGACTAAAAGCTCTATCTCTCCACAAGATTAGAGCATATTTCTGGCAAGAAAAATGATATATAAACACCATCATCATTATCTCCCAATGTACATACTCCACTCAGATGTTCACAGAGTATGACCTCCCATTGAACTATTCTTATCTTGGGTAGTTAATCCCAAAGTAATGTCAGTCCATGACTACTCTTATCTTGAATTCCCTACCACATTCTCAAAGAGTATCGAATTTTAGATGGTTACCCAATCCTCCATTCTTTCTTCCCAAGTGTAGACAAGAATGTAGTGTCTATCTCTCCCTCTCAATTAGGGAGGAAAAATCCACCGAGCCAAGCTTGTCCCTTAAGTATACAAGCGTCTTGTTTGGAAATGATTTTTTCAATATGTCAGCTACCTACTCAATAGTGGAGATATACCATAGTTTCGGCACACCATTTTGTACTAGCTCTCCAATATAGTGATACTTGTTGTTGATGTGATTTGTCTTTCCATGAAACACTGGATCCTCAAATAAACAAATGCAAATGGTGTTATCATAAAGTATCAATGTAGGGTTTATCGGTCCTTCAAGAAGGTTGGATAACAACTTCCTTAACCATACTAATTCTTTACTTACTTCACACGCTACAACATATTCAGCCTCAGCACTACTCAAAGAAACAGTGTCTTTCTTTCTACTCATCCATGAGACCATGGAGGATCTTAAACTAAAAAATCCCCACGTAGTGCTTCTTCCATCTTGTTCACTGCCTCCCCAGTTGTAATCTGTATATCCAATCAATTGGACATCATTTCTTCTATCATATTTTAGACAATAGTTGATGGTTCCTCACAGATATCTCAAAATATTATTTGTTGATATCCAATGATCATGCTTCGGCTCCACTTGGAATTGATTGAGTACATTTATTGCAAAATATATGTTTGTTCAAGTATTCACCAAGTACATTAATGATCCAACAAGTTGTCTATACCTGGAAGGATCCACATGGCTCGATTCAAAACTCCTTAATCTCTTCAAGTTTGTGATCATCAGAGTGGTCATACGTTTGTAGTCCATCATGTCAAACTTCTTCAGAATCTCGACCATATAATTTCCTTGAATTAAATAGATTTCATTTGGTCATTACCATAATTCTAGTCCCAAATAGTAATGCATCATCCCAAGATCCTTCATGTCAAATTTTGCTGCCAGTTGCTTCTTACATTCTTCAATTCAACCTTCTACACCTATTAAGAGAAGATCATCTACATATAAAAGAATAATTGCAGGTTAATTTTTTACAACCTTAATATAAAGGTTCAAGTCAGAATAAATTTTTGTGAAGTGTAGGTTTTAACCCCGTAAATAAATTACTTGCATATGAATTCTAGAACGTAGAAAATAAACAATGTGAGAGTATAACACATAAAACACATATACACAGATATTTTCCCCTGGATCCCAAAACTGGGACTACTGGATTTCTTTTTCATTCTTTTCCTTTCAATGTTACAATACATATATATACATGCCGAAGCATCAAATACCATGGACCAAAAAACATCGCACCCAAAACCATGTGTGAAAACCATGCACAAAACCATAGGTAGGTTCGCCCCACCTAATATAGGGTCCAAAAACAATTTCCCTAGGGCACTACCCTTGACCTAGTAGAGGGGGGCTACTAGCCCCCCTCAAACCCCCTATGACTCCCCCGCTACGAAATTGGTGCAACAAAGGAGGGGCTCTTCCCTGCGCACCCCCACCCCCCCAACCCTCTCTAACTCCCCAGTTAACTAGGGAGGCTAGTCGTGGAAAGAATATAACACAACCCAACATGAAGCCTATTCTCTGTAGGTATGCATCCATTCTAGCATATTGTGCCCTTGGTTCTTGCTTGAGGCCATATAATTCTTTCTTCAATCTGCAAACATATGCCTTCTTATCTTTTACTTCTAATCCCAAGGGTTGTTATATATATACTTCTTCATCTATATTTTAATTTAGAAACGTAGTATTGACATCCGTTTGGTGGATGTTCCATCCTATCAATGTTTCCAAAGAGACTAATTATCGAATCATTGTATATATTGTTGTTAGAGGAAATTTTTCTTCATAGTCATTTCCTTCAAGTTGAGAGAAACCTCTAGCCATTGTTAATCAAGGTGGTTATTGATGTCAATATGGAATTATTGGGATGGAAAATATTCTTGTGATGCATAATATGATGATGTCCTTGCTCACAATGACAAGTCCCTCTTGTTTGATAAGGATGCCATTAATGAAGATGTCAAGCTATTAATGATGTCATTAATATGTCAAGCCACTAATGAAGTCCTGGAACTAACTATGATGTTGCCAAGTGCATTAATGAAATCCTTGCAGTGGTTAAGATGATAAAACTCTAAGCATTGTTGATGAAATCCTAGAATCATGATGCCTTAACCTTAGAATTGTTGATAAGATGCTCTAGATTGTGTTGAAGCAAAACCCAGTAGATAAAGCATGCCCTAATATGCTCTTGGTGATAAGTTTAAGAAAGCTTGGCCCTATGAATGGAATTTTAGTGTGCACTTCTCAAATCTTTATATTAACATAAACTAAAACTGTATGAAGGTAAATTCAAAGGTCAAAACACCATATTCTGTCAGCAATAAAAAAAACAACAGATAAAAGGAAGCTAACTTCACATAAAATATACATTTCAAAATGACATGGATGAAGCATATCATGATGACATCAGACCCTAAATATTAATGTCTACTTGTTTTTATAAATCCTAAACATTAGTTCTAAAATATTAATTTCTAAACACCTACACAAACATCATACACCGATACCATTACCATGTACATAAAATTACTTTGTTTAATGGTAGACAAACATGGCATACATGTTTCCTATGGCCATACATGGTAGACAATGTATAATTGCAGCATGTACATGATACAATGGAAGACAAGGACTTTACATGGAAAACAAGTCTTTTGACGAGATACAACACTCACATGGCAGCCAATTCTTTTGCATGGATCTTATATTATCCATCACATGGCAGATAGATGTAATGCATACATCACATGGTAGACAAATAACTTTTTTTGTTATAATATCCTAAAGATATGATGGCTTCATCTCTTATAAGTTGGCTCCTCCGCAAGTGTGATGTTTACATTTCTCAAAACATATATATAAAGCTTGGGAATTCATATGAGGATTTATATAGAATTGAGGATTAGAATATCTGACAAAGAAGAATTAATAATTCACATCTGCAAAGGGGATCTATTTTCAAATCCCTTGAAAGTTCTATAGAGACACATTTTTTATATCTATTCCTCTTTTGGATTTGTGAAGGTTTACTTGCAACTAGAAATCACTGAAACTTGAAGATCTTAACAGCATATTGTAGACCTTAAAAACATTGTTCTGAACCTTGAAGGCAGAGTGTTTTGAACTTGGATGACAGATCTTGAAGACACAATTTTAATTTGTATAACAAATCTTGGAAGCATTTTTGAAACACTCCTTTGATGTTTTTAGAGCTGCTCTTGAAATGTTTTTTTGAAGCAGCGTTTTGAAGGAGTAAGATTGTTGAAGAAGTTTTTAAAATCCTTATTGAAGCAAAATAAAATACCTTTGGATTGTTGGAGTAGATCTTGACCTCTATTGTGAAGTTGTGTTTATATTGATGTTGTTTGGCATCACAGTTCGTGAAATCAACATCTTTGAGAAGATAACTCTGAAGCAATCTATGTAGGAGAGCAAGCATAGTTGCATTAGTACATTAAATATTAATTGAAGATCTTTTTGTTGAATTGTTGAAGCAAACATTTTGTTATGCATATCATCAAGGAGTAGCATGATTGAATTATTGTTGCAGTCACTTTAAAGAAATTGCTTGGGTACAATGAAGAGTTGTGGTGACACCTTCTAAGAGAACAATGTTTTCATTAATGATGCAATGTGGAGACCAAATTGAAGACTAAGCAAATATTGACAGGGTTAGTTGAAGAAGACATTGGGAGTCATGAAGTATAAACAAATACATATTGACGAAGTGAGGGTTGGATCCCAAGAGGTTGGAGCCTTGAAAAGACAAGGTTTGTGCCTTAGAGGATAGGGTCAGATCCCTAGAGGATTAGAGTCCTCAAGAAACCAGGTCAGAGCCTTAACCAGATATAGGGTTGGAGCCCTTGAGTTTGGTGCCTCTAAATTGACAAGGTTGGAGCCTTTGGAAGTCCAATTCGGTGCTTGGAAAATATAGGTTGGAGCCTCAAAAAGATAAGGTTGGTGCATTGGAGGATAGGGTCGGAGCCCTAAAGGATCAGAGTCCTCAAGAAACCAAGTCTGAGCTCGAACCAGATATAGGGTTGGAGCCCTTGAGGTTGGTGCCTCTAAATTGACAAGGTTGGAGTCTTTGGAAGTCCAAGTCAGTGCTTGGGAAATACAGGTTGGAGCCTGGGAGATTGAAGATCGGTATCTTCATCTAGGGTTGGATCCCAACATATATTATACTTGATTTATTGTAAAGAATAAATTAATAAAAACATTGAACCCCTCAGCAACAAAGGCGTACCCTTGAAGCCAAAACAACTCTGATACCAAATGTAGGTTTTAACCCCGTACAAAAATTCCCTGCATATGAATTCTAAATCACAGGAAAAATAAAAAATGTGAGAGTCTAACACATAAAACACATATACATAGAGATTTCCCACTGGATCTCAAAACCAAGACTACCAGCTTGATTTTTCATTATATTCCTTTCAATGTTACAATACATATTTATACATGCC